>JBBPTP010000042.1:12307-52429 GCA_038094195.1 Pulveroboletus aff. carminiporus | reverse complement strand
GGATATATGCAATGCCTTCTCATTTCCCGATGCGCCCGCAACTCGCCTGGATTGCCTCCTCGGCCTCTATCTCGACTCAACGCGATCGTTCATCACATATCTATGACAAATCTGCCATCCAGGACGCCCATTGCTGTTGTATTGTTTCGACCCCATCCGCTCCTCACATCCACTGTGTCGTCTCGAACACCACGACTTGTCACCCATCGCCGCTGTGTCGTTTGTACCCACTCCCGCTCGTCTCCCATCTCAACCGCGTCATTTGAACTCCACCCACTCATCGCCCGCTCTCGCCGTGTCATTTCAACCTCATGCGCTCGTCTCGCAACCTAGCCACATTGTCTCGAGCCCATGGCTCATTTTTCATTGCCTCTGTGTCATTTCGACCCACACGCTCGTCCCCCACCCTTCTTGAGCCTAATGGCTCATTCCCCGTCAGCGCCGTGTCATTTTGACCTGACATGCTCGCCCCCCACTTCCACCGCATCATTTCGAGCCCAACAGCTCGTTCCTCATCACCACCATGTCATTCCGACTTCACCTCATCATCGCCGCATTGATTCTACCCCACCCATTCGACCCCCATTCTTGCAGTGTCGTTTCGATGCAAGACGCTCGTCTCTCACAGCCACCGCGTCATCTTGACCCTGACAGCTCGTTCCCTTTCGACACCCCGGTTGTCCCCCATCACCGCCGTGTCATTTCGACCCCAACCGCTCATCTCCTACTGTCACCATGTCGTTGCCAGCCCAACGGCTCATGTCCTGTCGCCGCCGTGTCATTTTGACACCACGCACTCGTCCCCTACTGCCACCATGTCGTCTTGGGCTCAACCGCTCATTTTCTGCCATGCCATGTCGACACTGTGCGCTCATTCTCCACTGCCACCGCATTGTCTCAGGCCTAACAGCTCGTTTTTGACCTTGCTCGGTCACCTTCCCCCTCCATCGTGTCGTCTCGAGTTTATTGCCACCACCACTAGTGCGCTGACCACCCAACAGGCAATATCTCTGCCTTTTACAGCAGTTACCATGAATAATGAGATTAGTCACTTTTTTCGCGTGCGTGAACTTTGACGTCCAAATCGGGAACACCCCGCCGACGACAACGACGACAAGCACACCAACACAGATAACCGATGCATCAGCACAGACCTCAAGGAGTCAACCCTTTTGCTTTGGAATCTAATAGGACATTAGCTCTGCGCCAGGCAGCCTGGCATGTTGGGGAAGAAACCTAGGACAGATAGCCGCCGCTTTGGCGTACGCGAATTGTTCATATCCGGCGAGGCTGGCGAAGATGAACGCGTAAATGATCGAGGGCGGGGGATGACTTTTTTGGTTTCCTTCCTTGTGGCCTCTTTTACCTTTTCATTGATCCCAACCCCCCATGGCACGCTGGCTTTGCCTCCTCCTTCTGTCGTTTCTTAGCCATCAATGTCCTAGACTTTGTGGCCACCGCCCTCATCTCATCTTGACTGTCCCCATCTAGCACTGACCTGGGCCTAGACTGCGACCTTGACCTCGGTCTAGGCTTCATTCCCGACTTCACAGGTGTCGCTGATCCCGCACCTGTCGCCATCCGAGGTGGCACTGACACCTCTGACTCGCCCTCATCAGCATCTGCATGTGAATCCAAATCAGAACCGATGCTCATTGCCTTCCCTGCTCGTCGTCGCAGCGCGCTCGTCTGCGCGAGTTTCTCCGCATCATCCCCCTTCTCTTTTTCATTCTCATCGTCCAATCTTCTTCCCGAGGTACGCACAACAGCCCTGACCTCCCTTGCGGCGGAAAAAAGGCCCGTTGACGATGGCTTCGACATACTCCGTGGTGTCGCCACAAACCAACTGAACTCGTTCGTGCATGTTGTTTTCCTTCGCCGGGGTACGTCGTTTGCCATCCGCGTCGTCCTCTTCATCTCCAGGAAGCTCAATTACCTGGTCGACAAATGCACCCGTCGCTGATACCGTCATCGGTGTCGATATTGATCTGTGCTTCACAGACGACGACGGTGTCTTCTTCACTGATCCCGCCCGCGAACGTGGCCGCGTTCGTAATTCCTTCAATATGTCACCCTCTAATAGGGACGTAGACATCCCATCCGCAGTCGTGGCATCTGCAAAGGCCTCGCATGATGTTGACAGGCCAAGGGTGCCTCTGCCCTCGCATGAAAGATATTCTGCATTTCACATCTTCTCTTGTTCCACGTCAACAGTGCTTATACCACGTCCACCTGGTACAGCACCGCTACCCAAGCGCTGGGTAGGCACAATCTAAGAAGAGGGAGCTGCAGACAAGAACGGAATGGAAGCAGAAAAAATTTGAGTGAACCAAAAGATAAAAGGTCCAAAGGAGACGCACGTCCGTCATGTGGGGTCATCAGAATTTTGCCAAAGTCGACACCCGGCGGGTACATGATGTAGCGTTCGAGCCCGACAGTAAGCGCGCTAGAGGGTGTGAACAACACGATGGGAAGGGTCGAGGGCACTCACCGCCACTCCACAAAACAGTCTCCTAGCCATGTGTGGTTGACAACAGTAATAGACCATGAGAGCGCGCGTGTTGTCTTGGGTGACGGTTAGCTGCAAGGGAATTCAGTCAATTCGCATGAACGACAATTGTACATGTTCGAACACACTTAAACACCGCGGACGTATTCAAACACTGCTCAAACATGGCTCGAACATGGATTGAACATGCTCGAACACTGCTTGAACATGGCTCGAATATGAAGGAGCTGTCAAACCCATTAGTATGAGTTTTGGAATGACTAGAGCAAAAAGGGGAGAAGAACTCACCCAAGGGAGCTCGAGACGAGCCAGATGGACCGAGCGGCAAAGTGCACGTGTCAGGACCATTGGGACATGGCGAGGATGGCAGGAAAAGGCCAAAGAACTCACCTGAACGACCCGTATATGAGAAAGGAACCCCAAGAGTTGAGCGCAAGGGGGAGTGGGCGATACCGGCGAGCATCGACATCGAGTTGACCAGAGACGAAGCGCACATGTCGGGACCATCGGGACACGATGAGGACGCTAGGAGGTGGCCGAAGAAGCTGCGCAACACATCAGTACGAGTTCCAGAAAGCTCAGAGCGAAGAGAGGAGGAAGACTCGCCAAGGGCACCTCCAGTCAACCCAGTTGAGCTGGACAGCAAAATGGCTGTACCAGGCGATCACCACAGCACACAGACAAGCCATAGAGATGACAGGAAGCGGGGCGTTGATGATATGAACACGTCGAGTCGAGATGCCACACCTAGAGGCCATGTGAGCGAGCAGGAGGCGAGAAGATCTGTCGAGATCGATTCGTAGCGCGAAATTGTGGAGAACGCGACGGAATGGGTCGGTTATGGTGTAGAACGGATAGCGCAACGAGCGACGCGTGCAGTGACTCGAAACGAGTCAATACGACACCGCTAGCTAGAGACACAGCAGGTTAGCGCGAGCAGCGCCGATACGAGACGGTGCACATACCTAGGCCATCTATACCATCGACGATGAACATGAGGTCAGTTTGCTTCAAATTGTCAGTACCCCGACTGCTTAATATTAATCGTCTATAGGCATGGGCTCTCTGGTGTGGGTGCAGACATATGATGTACGACGACGTCAGACAGCCGCGGGTTTCGATAACCCACGTACGCACTCTCCATTACGACGAGTACGTCAGAGGCCATTGATGTTCCCGCTGGGCGCCGAAGAGGTATTCCTCGAAGGAAGCTGCTAACGAATGGTAGGCGGGGAGGTAGACTCCCGGGATGAGAGACAAATGCCCTCTTAACAACAGTCTGAACCAACTTTCGTAGATAGAAAGAAAAACCACTTGGCATCGACTCCTGAACTGAACACTAAAGCAAATGATGTTGTAAAGAGATGTTTGGACGCGATCTCGGGCGCGTTGAATTCGCGAGTTCAGAGCCAGCGATTACATCGTTAGTGGGGGCTGCTTCGTCCACTTTGTGTAAGATGATGTTGTAGACAGATGTATAGCATACGATGGGGGTTCGTCGAGATAGTGTGGTCCCATGCTGAATTTTACCAGTATTTGTAACATTCTCTAATCACCTTGGCGCCACGAATCATGAACCATATCGAGTCTTAGGAGCATAAATCTTCGGAACAGATTAGTTGGCATTTGCCGACGCATGTGGTCTTATACATCACCTTGTAGGAGTTGGAGGATGTACATCATTGTCTCATTCACAATACCGCTAGTCGTGTAAATACACAATCTCGGGGACAGACTGGCTAGGACCTCCATCATTTACGGAGAATACGATTGAGCAACTCTTTGCTGACATGCGGGCGAGGGGTGAGCCGACAAGGGAAAGGATTAGGGTGTCTGAAATTGTTTAGGAAAAGCACCAAAAAAACACAGAACATGCGTTGTCCAGACGTACTCGGTGGCTCCACTCGTGAACGTCGCTTTGAACGTGATATCGTTTCCATCTGCATCTTTGGCGAGATTGAAATCAAGCGTTGCTAGCATCGTTGCAATGGAGCTCCAGACGGATGCATCCGCAGCGTGACGCCCTACGGATCAAAGTGTAACCTCGTGAGTCGATTATTTCTACTCTGGGTGTAGTGGCCTACCCGGACACCTTCGCCTCCCAAATCCAAAGGCAAACTCGCCAGGATCGTCATCTGTCAATATCCCTTCCTCATCTAAGAACCTCTCAGGCATAAACTTGTCTCCATCGGGATACCGGTCTTCATCGCGTGATATCGCCCTAAAGGGATAGTGAATGACCCTAAATGTTTGCATGTACGTGAAGAGCATACCAAGCATTGACGATGACGATCGCCCCTTGTGCGTTACTCAGTACTACGAGCAGGTAGTAGACGGTACAAGACGTACCTTTGGGTATGTAGTAACCCTTGTAGATATCACTTCGCGTTACCGCATGCGGGCCACCTTGAAAATATGTAGATATATTCCGGAAGGGATATTTCATCTCGGCACGCACCCGAGGGAAAAAATGGTCTCCACCTGAATACTTCCCGTACGATTGCATCGACATATGGCAGGGACGGTCTGTCATCGAAATCGGGGAGTCTGTCCATGCCCACGACACAGTCTATTTCTGCTTGAGCGCGTTTCCACACGTGTGGGTTCTCAATCATCGCGAGTGTGAATGTCATCAACGTTGAACCTGTCTGTGGATTTCGTAAGTAAAGCATCCTTACTGAAGAAATCTGGTACGGACGGTATCTGTGGCGCCTGTCTGGAGGTGGTAAGCTGGATTCTCATCTGTTCGCACAGCGAGACCTTACCGTGCAAAGTAGTTGCCGCAGCGTGCTTGAGAGCTGTTTCGTATTCAGAACGGTACGAATCATCGTACTTTTCCATTCGAGTGGTATGATCTAATACCATTGAAACATTCATGTGCTCTTTAGATTCCTACAGACGCGACTCCTGGTCACGATTCTTTGCTTCCTAATGCATTGAAAGCTTACCATGCGCTCCTGGGTATACCGATATGGTGCCTCGACCAACTTGTTCCTCCACACGTATGCCTCGTTTGCCTCACGTTTGATCCATGACCCGAGAAGCCAGTCCGGCATGTGCAGTACTTTCCGAATGATCTGAACAGAATCGTTTCCGTGATTCAACTGAAGGCACTCACAAAAAGGGAACGTCTTGATGAGGAACACCTTCCCGGGTGACAATCCAGGGACTGCAACACGGAGGAAGTTGTCGACAATCGATATCATAGGGTCGTTCCGAGGACTTGGCTCGTAATCGTACACTGCAGACAAGGCTGCTGCAACGGCAAATCTGCACGAATCCGGAACTCAAATGTCAACCAATTACAAGTTCAATCGATGTTCTTACGTCGAAAAATGTGATGGATACTCATCAGGGTTGTCAATCATGTTGACGATTAACTGTCGAGCTCTGCGGAGTTGCATTGGGCGAAAGCGGAGGGCAGCATTGGCGCGAAATGTCTGTTGGAATATTCTTCGGCACAACCTCCAGTGTTCACCGTACCGCGATACAGCAAAGTTAAAATCAAAATAGCTAGAAGAATATTAGCCACAGGCATATCTATCCCGAGGACTGTGAAGCTCACGGAGCAGCAAGAGTTGCAATGTAGGGGCGATCAGAATATATCCGTGATCGCTTCTCTAGCAACTCGGTGGCGACGGAAGTCGAGTTTAGTACAATGAAATCGGTATCCATGAGTCGGATGTATATTATATCACCTAGAAATCCTCAGAGCCACACACCCCATTTTGTTCTACACTCACCATATTTTTTCTGCCACTCTGTAAATGTTAACCACATCCGCTGAGCGTTAACAGAGAGGACACTTCCCAAGAGTGGGAATGGGGTAGGGCCAGGGGGGAGAGGATGTCCTTTCCTCTCGGTGCGATTTCGAAGTATCTCTCGAATTATGTGCAGAGTCACAACCGTGAAGGCTGCTAGCACAAGTTGAGTAGGTGAAGTAGGCCACTCCATTGCTTTGTTGCAATTCCCGGAAGGAGCAGATCGATCTTATACAGATGGGGCTGCTACACGCGGGGAATCAAGCTTCGTGTCGGGAGTCCATCCGTGGTGGCATCCCTAGGACGCAGGCGGAAAAAAACGGTCCATCAACTCCACCAAGCTAAAACGCACCTAAATTACATCCGAGGAAACGGAATGCGTGGACCAAGGAAAAGTCCGGAAGTGCTCCATCGACGTGAGAAGACGTCGAAAACGCCGAACTGCACCCAGCGCAAAATAACGCAGATGCAACGTAATATGCTGGGCAGTGATGGTGCTCAATTGCCCGGCCGACCTGATACCAGACGATGAAACAATGACAGTGTTCCCTTCATCGGCGCCCTTAATGCAACGCACGAAGATATGTGTTTGGAACATGCATTATTCGTACACTGGACGTTGGGCATTAGTGTGTGTTTCAAGGTTTGGGGGTACGATGACCCAACCCCTGCGACAGGAGTTGTCGGTCGGTGCTTCGAAGAGCAGGTGGAAGATCTCGAAGTTGAGTGCAGTATAGAAAACGTTCGAGTTACGGTGAGGTGGCGCGGTGAGGATGGGATAGAGTACGTAGAAGATACGGTCAAGCAGTCCAACACGCCGATCGCCACTGTCCAATGGGCTATCCCGCAGCGTTGAGCCATCGCAAAACTCTGTTACATAGTAAACCCACAAGCGGTATCACGTAGTGGTAGTGAATATCTCATTCTCTGATCACAATCCAACCAGACCTCGCCGAACAAATGCTACCAGCGCAAGTGACGGCTCGACCTCACCCGGCAAACTCAACGCCCCAAACCGCCCCGCCTTGGCCCATTCATCCACCACCCAAACACCCCACAGAGCAAGCCACCCGAACGTCCACATCCATCCCCACATCCCACCTACATGTCTCCCCGTGGCTTTTGTCCAGATGCGCTCTAGCACTACCCCGACGCCATTCATCACCCAGAATCCGATGATGACAACAGAGTTTCCACCTCGTCCAAAAGATCGAAGTTCAATGTCGTGAAAGATGCCAGAGACAAGGAAGGCTCCAAACAGGCCACCAAGCCTGCCAAACAGATAGTTGAATGGCCGGATGCCAAATGTCACGAGTATTTCACGCATCATCTGATGCCATCGACGACCCCAAAGCTCGGTCAAAGAAGTCGACATCCACGGAGAGTCAAATAGAGGTGGCCATTGAGAGGGATGTTGTCGGAGCAAGACGATGCAAACGATCGCTAGAAGGTAATAGCTCCACTGCAGCGCAAAGTACGTCGTCCAGACCGCCAAAAAAGCCACGAATACAGAACGCAAGATTTCTAGAAAGAGCGGGAGAGTGTGATCAAATAGAGAGCCACCATTGAGTGAGCCAAACGTGTCCGGCGATAGTATGCGGATGATCTGAAGGCAAGCGTCGAAACCAAAAGCATGAGAGACGAATATGGTTGCCGACGACAATACGAAAATTATTCGCGAATCCGTTTCGAAGGCGGGTTTAGGAAGGATGAGTCTCCATGGCCAATTCCACGCGATGCCTCGCGTGCTGAACACCAAGTCCCAGGTGTTGCAGAATGCTCTATAGACGCTTTCGGAGTCTAATTCATTAGGTCTATTTGAAGAATTCTGGCGCCGAAAAGGCTCTCGTGCGGCGGCCCACGCAGTACCTCGCATTGAGATAGAACACATGTGAGTCTAGAACAGGACACGTCAATGACATATAACGTTGGGTTCGGTGGGTGCGCTCACGATGAGCACGGTGTTCAACTGGGCCTGCCTGGGATCGCCTCCAGACATGTCGACAAATATGCCGCGCCAAGCAAGCCACACGAGGACAGGCAAAAGTGCAAGGCGATAAAACTGCGTTCCCTTGAGCTGAACCAGTATTCCCATCAAGTATAAACACACGAGAGGCGGAAGGATGTAGGCAAGAAAAGTGGTCCTTGTGAGGGCGATCTTCCGCGACGCCGCAAACACGCTTTCAACACTTCAAGCAGTCACACCGGGTCATGAGGATCCTTCTCAACGCAGAAAGCGAAAAAAACTGACCTTGCTTGCGGGGCCATAGCTTTGGTTGGAGAGCGGATTCTGGTATCAAATTGGTCGGTTTTAGGTGGGCTTTATGTAACAAGGCACAGTCGGGTATGTTCATAGCATAGACCAAAAAAGCCGTACCGTTTATCTCCCTCAGTCGTGAGGGATCGGATATGAGTCGGCCACGTACTTGTTATACGACCATGAGTCGCAAAATTCGTAGGACACATTTATGAGGTAGAGGAATTATGGTATTAGTGAACATTTAAGACTAGCGCAGGCACAAAAACGATATGTATTTCTTTTCGAATAGGGAACGACGACATCAAAACCTTAGCCTACAGTACGCCGGTTCGAGTCCGCAGTCTGACAGTATTGTATCACATCAACCAAGATCTCGCCATGTCGAAGACTCTGCGGATAAGCGCCACGAGAGCCAGCGACGGCTCGAGCCCACCAATCAGGCTCATCGCACCAAACCTCCCCACCTTTGCATAAATATTGACCATTGGAACGCCCCAGAGGAATAACCACCCGGCCACCCATGTCCAACCCCAAATGCCGCTTATCAGTCGCCCCGTGGCTCTCTTCCAAAGACACTCTAGGATGACCCCGACGCCGTTCATCACCCAGAAAGTGAGGCAGACAACTGAGTGCCCGCTTTGTCCAAGGTCAAAGTCGTGAAATATTCCAGAGACGATGAAGGCTCCGAGCAGGCCTCCAAGTCTGCCAAACAAGAAATCGGATGGTTGGTAACCCAGGTTTAAGACCGAGTCGCGCATCAATTGATGCCATTTACGACCCCAAAGTTGGTTCAATGACGTCGACGACAACGGTGCGTCGAAGAGGGGCGGCCATTGAGACGGATGTTGGCGAAACGTGATAACACACACGATAGCTAGAAGTTTGTAGGTGTACTGCAGCCCAAAGTACGCCAACGCCGCTGTCAGAAATGATACGAATATGGCTCGCAAGAGTTCCAGGATGGGGGGAAGGGTGTGGTCGAATAGAGAGCCACCTTTGAGCGAACCGAACGTTTCAGGAGACAACATGCGAATTGTCTGCACACATGCGTCGAACGCCACGGCGTGAAAGACAGATTCGGCCACCGAAGACAGTACGAAGATGACCCGTGAGTTCGTTTCAAAGGCAGGTTTCGGGACAACAAGTCCTCGGGGCCAATTCCATCCGATACCTCGTGGGTTTAGCAGTAAATCCCAGGTATTCCAACAAGCCGTGTAAACACTGTCCGAATCCGGTTTGTTCCGATCACCGACACGGCTGTAACGCCAGTATCGCATTCGTGCAAACGCCCACACGACGGAACGCGTCACTAGAGCGCACATTTGAGTCTGAGACAGATCCTGTTAGCTGCTGTGCAACACAAAACGGGTGATACTTACGACAAGCGTAGTATTCATTTGAGCTTTTGTTGGATCGCCTCCTGACATATCCACAAAGGTTGCACGCCAAGCTAAACAGACTATAACAGGTAATAGTGCCTTGCGGTAGGTGCGCGTTCCCTCGAGCTGGACCAGTACTCCCATCAAGTACTGGCACATGAGAGGCGGAAGTATGTATGCTAGAAAGGTAGCTTTTGTGAGATCAATTGACGTCGCGAAAGCCGCTTCAACGCTTTTAGGCGATCATGCCGTTAGAAGGCTGCCTGTGTGCAAAATGAAGAGACCGACCTTGAGGTTCGCGGGGACATCATGCAGCGGTGTAGCGACTGTACATCCCGAGACTCAAATTGAAGTTATAGCCCTTCGGATCCTGACGGCACATTTGTTTTGAAAATGCAGTCCATCCGATCCTAGACCAGAAGCGTGAGTTTCATGACTCACCGTTGTCACTTGAGCGCCACGATGAGTCGGATGTGAATACCATATCGAACAACCAATCTTGCATATGGTCCGTCTAGCGATGCGGTTCGTAATGACTACGCTTGTCACACATGATTCGGGAGGATCTACTTCCAGACAAGAGTACTGTGAATCGATCACCCACCAGTGGCCATAACTGCAGATATGCGGATCACCGCGTTCGATTGTATCAGAAGGAAGGCGGCAGATTTGCTGCTACTATCGTGGGAGTCGCTGGGTGTTCAAACTATTTGATCGGAATATTCCGCTGCGGGGCCATATACCGTAGCTTACACGTTGGGTCCCACTCGTGCACTACCTACGGAATCAAGTTTTCAGTCTAGTGGTGGGAATACCATCTACCCTTGGTCGCTATGCCGGGTTCAGCTGAAGAGTGTTCCCGACATTCCGTTCGACACAAGCTTCGGCGGTCGCATTTACTGTCTGGTTCGTATCCAACCCCTGCAACCTGCTTGGCTGACATATGGAACAAGCATAACCTGGAACTTGTGTTCATGTATTGCTCCATTGTGTGTCGCCGCCTCTCAGCCGATGAAAGAAGTCAGATAGTCATTTGCGCCAACCATTAACAGGAAGTCCTTTGCAGCCGTGTCTCCTAGACATTTAGGTTGAACCTCCAGCGTTACAGTCACTGGCACCCATGTTTCCTCTCTTGACATACATTTCTTTGACAGTTGTAACACTCCTCATTCTCCGTCGCTTCTTACGGAGACATGCAAAATGCCTCCCTCCAGGCCCAAAAGGACGTTTCCTGGTAGGCAATCTTTCGGACCTCCCCCAGGACAATGCGGAGACGGCTAATACCTGTGTGAAATGGCGTGAAGACTACGGTGGGTACTATTTCCTGCGGTCGCTTTGGTTCTGAATGGCTGGTAGGCAGCATCATGCATATGGAAACCTTTGGACGGCATTTTATCGTTCTAAATACAGCAGAGGCCGTGCGCGATCTCATGTGCAGGCGTGCAGCTATTTACTCTGATCGACCACAGATGACCATGCTCGTCGAACTGTAAGTTTTGGTTGCCACGGCAAATAGCTATAACGACAAAGGTTTTTCAGTGCAGGCAATGACTGGGTCCTCACCATCATTTCAGGGGAACCCCACAAGGAGCGTCGTTCCTTGGCTCAGCGCTACTTCTTTTCCCAGATCAAGGATTGGCAACATATCCAGCTGGAAAGCTCACGGACCCTGCTTCGGAACTTGTTTGCTAATCCTAACGATTGGGCGACGCTTATTCGCACGTAAGCCTCCCTTTTGACATTTTTAGGTTGTACACTCATCTTTACAGATGCATTGCATCTTCGATACTGCGGACGTGCTATGGTCATGAGATCACTTGCCCTGATGATCCTCTTCTGAGAATTGTTCAGGGTGCACTGGAAAGCCCCCGCAATGGCCCTTACTTAGTGGACTTGTTCCCATTACGTGAGTCGTCTGCCCTCTGTACATCATTCCATTCAACAATCTCGCAGTGAAATATTATCCGAGCTGGCTTCCAGGTGGTGGGTTCCATAAAGATGCAGCAGAGACCAAGCTGATAGGCAAGCGACTCCGCCACATGCCGTTCGATATGGTCCGTAGTCAGATGGTATGTTCCCTCCTTGCAAATAATATGCACTACCCACACCTCTTCAACACAAGGCAGCGGGGACGGCTAGTCCATCATTGATATCTACGTTTCTGAGCCAGCTTCCACCAGAGGAAGATCCAGAACATTCACGTGAAGCGGGGCTGATTCGTGACACAGCTGCGGCAATGTATGTCGCTGGCATGGATTCAGTAAGCTTTGAGATCTCCATGTGCATCGATGTTCGACTCATTCATCCAGACCGTCTCTTCTATGTACACCTTCTTCGGTGCCATGGTCTTGCACCCTGCGATACAGCGCCGAGCCCAAAGTGAGCTGGACTCGGTGCTTGGTCAGGACCGTATGCCAACCTTTGAGGACCGCTCATTACTACCATTTATCGACTGTATCGTCCTTGAGGTGCTTCGTTGGAATGTAGCTGCTCCGCTTGGTATTGGCTCTCTCTCACTCTTCATTCTGAATCATTCACAGAGACCTAGGTGTTCCTCACATGGTCATCGAAGAGGATGAGTATCTCGGTTACCGGATCCCAAAGGGATCGACAGTTTTGGGGAACGCTTGGTACGTTCTAGTGTACAATGTCACGTTCGACTTCATCTGACTTCACAAGGGCAATCCTGAGGGATCCAGAGGTATTTCCAAACCCAGATCAATTCGATCCTTCCCGGTTCTCCCTCACGACGGAAGGTAGTGCAACCGCACGGGAGGTCATGGAGATAACGGTATTCGGCTGGGGAAGACGGTATATAACTTCTTGATATTAATCGACTCGCGACGCTGACTACGTCTAAAGCACGTGTCCTGGGCGCCACATTGGACAGTCGGCCCTTTTTATCTTGATCTCACACATTTTGACGCTCTTTGACATCGCCAAGCCTGTGGACGATGCAGGGAACGAATTTGATCCTGTTTTCGAATCATGTACCCACATGTTTATCCGGTATGCTTGAACCTTTTCGTGTACTTACGAACTGTTCGCTTACATTTTGCGGGCAGGCGTGCGCTCCCAATACATTGTACTATAAAACTACGGTCGGACAGGATCGCAGATCTGTTTGCACGTCCAGAGTGAAAAATTTGCCAGGAAGATTTGATTCCATTACCACACTGAGTATATAACACTTGTCACGTTGCAGACTATTCTGCTCCTGAGGAACTGGAGAATTGGGCCTGTGGTTCTGTTCAATGGCCATCCATAGTCGCTTCGTATTTCTACGGTATACAATTTTGTGATGGGTAATCGTATGGCAGCATGATGATTGGGAGTGAATTTTTCGAGCAGCGCGGTTCACAAAACCCAAACTTGGGTGTCTAGAAGTTGAAAGGTTTTTCTTCGTCTCTTCACAATAGTTCACTAGTATCACATATTCTATGACATTCCATCACATTCTATAGCATAGCAATGTACAGCCTCCTGTAGAGTAGTATACAAGACAGTCCATACTTGCATGTATTCTTTAGTTTCAGAATATTATTTTTCTCCTCGCATAGTTGCTCTCTTCGAGTGATCGTGTCGAGTCTTTACAGAAGTGCAGCAACTTGGGATCCACATGTCAATGTTTCAACTATCAATTGTCTTGAACGACATTCACCGGCAACATTATTGATTGACTATGTACACTCAGCAGTGGCATCAATCCCGTCCAAAGTTTGACGTCCATTTACCCTTTACTCACGATCCAGAGGTCGCATCCTATACATCATGGGTGTACATGTAGTACAAAACGCTCTTCACAGGCCGCAGAACCTTCCCACCTCCCCATTCACTGTCTCAACCTTCAACTTGTCGTGGTTCTATTCCTCCTGAGCTTCCTTTCTTCGAAGAACTCAGCCCGGATCAGAAATCTTTCTGGACATCGACACCAAGACAGCTGTCAGTGGCGAAGATTACGGATTCTTTTCCGGTGGAGGCGTGCGCCGGCCTGACAACTTTAACTTGGCCAACGAAGCGGCAAAATCCACGCTTCGGCAGGTACAAGCAACATCTTTCGGTGCGAAGAGCCTGTTGACCATGAAACAGAAAGTTAACCTTCTCGTTTTATTTACAGTAAAGTTTCAAATCTCGCATTCTTCCTTGGGGATGGTGACCGCGTTGGAGCACGAGGTGCTTCCGTTGCTACAATCGTTCCTCCGGCCCTAGAGCCTAGGAAGAATGGACCGGTACATGATCACAACTCTTGGACCGCTTGTCTGGCTAATGTTAAAATTTTTGCAAATCCAGAAAATGGTGCTCCTCGATAACCTCTTACGCGGATTAACTGGACAGGAGTGTCATCGTAGGTAAAGCCTAACTCAATGTCGTACCCGAGCTCTCACCCTTATGTTTGCCAAACGCGTTGTGTTGATCAAGATGGACCTGCAATCTGGTTTTTCAGATACGATTCCTGTGATCCGCGAAACGACGATATGTGGGGATTATCTTTTTTTTGTTTTTTTTTTTTTTTACCAAAGGTGACCTTTGCAATTTTGCCCCTGCTCGTGCTCCGGATAATATCTACACATGTAGCGCAATGTCCACATTCTCAGGCAGCCATTTATTTTCTAGGCATCTGGGACGCCTTTAAAGCGACCCGGAGGCGTCCGTGAGAATGGGTTCTTGCATGCCCATTAGAAGATTGATGCTAGCGCGGGGCACGACATCAAACAACGGGCCATAGTGCCCGCGTTCTCCGAGGCTCTTAAGTTTTTCTGTCCGTGCACAGGGTTTACGACGATTAGCGGATGTTTCAACATTGGAGAAGGCAGTTCCCAACATCGCAGTTGCCACGCTTGATGAAGAGAAATGAAGATCGTAGTTATTATTGTGGTTGATCATCGATCGTCGTCTAGGATCGCACAGCACAGGATGAAACTTTCAAAACGATGTTTGGACAGGGTAAGGTACATCTATATTTGGCTATGCCTCTTCACTGCATTTGTGTTCCATTCATCAGTGGGATCGCTCGGTCAGAATCGGCTGAGAACCCGACTTGGATGTCAGATGCTCATTTCAAGTCGGTCCCAGTCGGGGTCGTGGTAATAGTATACAAATTGGAGTAATCGGGAGATGCATCCATATCGAATCATATATTCAGCAATCTGTTATTCCGTGACAGGTCCAGCCGCTCTTCCTCTCCGGTGAGCGTCCACGGCACACTCGCAACTAAAACAATGGACAAGGTCAATAGTCCTCCTGCCTTCCCTGACCAGAAATCTGCTGTCGACGCACCCCCCGTAGCGTTCATACAGCTCTTCCGGTGATGTCCTTCCTCCCCTTCTCTACCCACCCCCCTTCCTCATTCTCTCTAGTTATGCTACGCCCCTCGAGCTTTTCCTCAATGCTATTGGCCTCGTGGCTGCAGCCGCAGCAGGCGCCGCTCAGGTACTTCCTTCCCCCAGATCGCACCCATTCATCGTCTTATCCACCCTAATTAGCCCCTTATGAGTCTTCTCTTCGGAAACCTCACCCAGCAGTTTGTCACCTTTGGATCTGCTGAAGTCAAATATCTCCAAGATTTGAACAATACCACAGCCTTTCAGGAATTGCAAACAGCAGCAGCGAACTTCCGTGGTACTGCTGCTTTGGATTCCTCCTACCTAGTTTATATTGGTACTTCCCAAATTCTTCCCTCCGTGTACTTACTCATTCTCAGGAAGGAATCGGTATTCTTGTCTGCACATTCATATATATGGTCATTTGGGTCTACACTGGCGAAATAAACGCTAAACGCATTCGTGAGAAATACCTCCAGGCCGTACTACGTCAGGAGATCGCCTACTTCGATACGATCGGCGCAGGTGAGGTTGCAACCCGCATCCAAACAGACACACGTATGTCCTTCTCCTTCCTTCTTCCTCTTCTCTTTCTACCCCCTGCTTTCTTCCTTCCACAGATCTCGTACAACAGGGCATGTCTGAAAAGGTTGCAATTGTCATCAGTTTGCTCGCTTCTTTCCTTACTGGGTTTATCCTCGCTTATGCTCGCTGTTGGAGACTCGCTCTCGCAATGTCTTGTATCCTTCCCTGCATCGCAATTGTTGGCGGTGTCATGAACAAATTCATGTCTAAACACATGCAGTTCGTATCTTTCCCTACTCCCACCCCCCCTCCCCCTCCTCATTTACCCTATAGGCTTTCTCTCAAGTACATTGCTGAGGGTGGTATACTCGCCGAGGAAGTCATTTCCTCCGTACGCACCGCCCACGCTTTTGGCACCCAGAAAGTGTTAACTAGTCTTTTCGACGTACACATCCAAGGAGCCCGTGTCGCCGATGCCAAATCAGCCATATTTAACGGTGCTGGTCTAGGTGTCTTTTTCTTCATCATATACTCGGCCCACGCTCTGGGTATGCACTCCTTTGTCGCCATCGCTCCACGCCTAACACCCTTCCAGCATTCCAGTTTGGCACTACGTTGATTAACGAGGGTTACGGTGAGCTGCAAGGCTCGTGATCGCCAACTTCATTCGCCGATACTACTCCCAACAGCCAACGCAGGTCAGGTCGTAAATGTGCTCCTATCCATCATGATTGGTTCCTTCTCCCTCGTCATGATACCACCAGAAATACAAGGTCAGTATCCTGCGTTTGTCTTAAAATCCTCGCTCGATTTATTACACAGCTATCGCAAATGGTCGAGGCGCAGCGGCAAAGCTGTTCGCGACCATCGAGCGCATTGCTGGTATCGACTCTTCCGATCCCAGCGGGCTCAAACCAAACAATGTTGTGGGCGAGGTCACTCTGGAGAATGTCAAGTTCAACTATCCATCCCGCCCGGACGTGCCTATCATCAAAGGAATCAATATCACTTTCACCGCTGGTGAGACCGCGGCTCTGGTCGGAGCTTCCGGTTCCGGAAAATCAACCATAATCTCCCTGATCGAACGTTTCTATGATCCCTTGGGTGGCTCTGTCAAACTTGACGGTGTAGATATCCGTGATTTGAACATCAAATGGCTGCGCTCGCAGATTGGCCTTGTCTCCCAGGAACCTGCTCTTTTCGCGACGACCGTCAGAGGCAACGTTGCACATGGTTTGATCAATACCCCTTACGAACACCTCTCGGAGGAAGAGAAATTCAAACTCATCAAGGAGGCATGTATCAAAGCCAATGCAGATAGTTTCATCAGCAGGCTACCCAAGGGGTACGATACTATGGTTGGCGAACGTGGTTTCCTCTTATCCGGCGGTCAGAAACAGCGTGTGGCAATTGCTCGTGCTATCGTCTCAAATCCTCGAGTCTTACTTCTTGATGAGGCAACTTCAGCGCTTGATACACAATCCGAGGGGGTCGTGCAGGACGCATTAGACAAGGCTGGTGCAGGTCGCACGACGATCACAATCGCTCACCGACTGTCTACAGTCAAGGATGCCGATTGCATTTATGTCATAGGAGAGGGTGTAGTTTTGGAGAAGGGCACACATGCGGAGCTCTCTGCTAACGGAAATAGTGCCTATTCGCGATTTGTTAATGCGCAGAAACTCCGAGAGATCAAGGAGGTCGATAATGATTATAGTTCCGTGGGTGTGGGTGTTGAAGTAGACTCGGAGAAGGTTGCCGAAGAAATATCACTCGTCCGCAAGGGCACTATCCGATCCATCGGCTTTGATTTCGTTCCACAGGGAAACGATGAGAGGAAACAAAATGAGGTCTACGAGAACAGGCACAATATGCTTTACCTCTTCATCCGGATCGGACTGCTTAATCGTGAGGGATTATGGAGGTATGCGGTCGGCTCGGTGTTTGCTATCAGTGAGCTTACTTCGCCTGGACGCTACTTTATTACTAAACTGTCTTTGAATAGTGACCGGGATGGCCTACCCGTCGTTTGGTATCGTTTACGGCGGGTTTCTTTACCATGACTGGATCCCTGGCAACACTGATATTCTATCAGGTCGTGCCATTTCTGGTTTCTCTCAAACCGATCCCTCGGTTCGGCAACACGATGGAAATAGGAATGCATTATGGTAAGAGAAGTTGTCCTGCCAGGTTGCATGTCTGAGTCGGCCAAGGATCTTTATCATTGCTATCCTCTCGGCGTTCGCCATCGCTTTCCAGACTTATTTCTTTACATACTCTGCTGCTATCCTAACATCCATAATGCGCTTGCTCAGCTTCAAGGCCATCCTTCGGCAAGATAGTAAGTTTCTCCCGTGCAGTGTTACTTGTTTACATAACACTCCGAAGTCGAGTATTTCGACAAGAATGAGAATAGCGTAGGTCATAGTTCCGGATTACACACTACCAATGCTGAGAACATCTTCATAGGCGGGTTCTCTCACCGCCAATCTGAGCAATCACCCACAGATGGTCAATGGTTTGGCTGGAATCACCCTCGGAACGTGAGCACAGTTTATGCATCGTCTGGACCTCTAATGGGTGTCCAGTCTTGTGCAGTCTATCACCAATCTGATCGGCGGCTCAATAATTGGCCTGGTCTATGCGTGGAAACCTGCTTTGGCCGGCGTGGGTCCGTGATCCTCTCATTTTCCTGTGAGGTTACTGACGACCGGTAACAACATTGTAGCTTGTATCCCTTTCCTCGTCTCAGCTGGTTATATTCGCTTGGTGAGCTGGCTCTTACTGGTTCCTTTCTTCAGCTGCTGAGCGACCACAAAGCGTGTCGTTGTCCTAAAGGACCAACAAAACAGGCGTGCCCACGAGAGTTCGGCTCAGCTGGCTTGCGAAGCTGCCGCCTCGATTCGTACTGTTGCCTCCCTCACGCGGGAGGAAGACTGTCTGAAATTGTATAGCGAAAGTCTGGAAGAGCCTCTCAGAAGATCAAACAGGACCACAATATGGAGTACTTTGCTATACGCATTTTCACAATCAGTAATCCTTTATGCTGTTGCTCTCGTCTTTTGGTATGGCGCTCGACTTGTCTCTTACAGAGAAATCAGTACGATGTCGTTCTTCGTGTCTCTCATGGTGTGTTTCCTTACTCTAGTAGTTTTAGGCGCTAAATTTCCACCCACAGAGCACCACGTTTGGAGCTATGCAAGCAGGCAATTTCTTTTCCTTTGTGCCTGATATCGCCTCAGCTCGCGGCGCCGCGGCCGCATTTGTCGAGTTAATTGACTCCACTCCCAAAATTGATGCCGAGTCCAAAGACGGGAAAACGTTCGAAAGAAGGAACGTTCGGGGCCAGATCCAGTTTGAGAATGTGCACTTCCGATACCCGACACGACCAAGTGTCCATGTACTGCAAGATCTCTCGTTCAAAGTTGAACCCGGTGCATATGTCGCCCTCGTCGGTGCGAGTGGTTGTGGCAAAAGCACTGTGTACGTCCTATTTTACCAACAGCAATTTCTCTGAACATTCCTTCAGGATCCAGATGATTGAACGCTTCTATGACCCTCAATTTGGTCAGATTCTGCTCGATGGATGTCCCATCAATGAATACAACATTCAGGAATACCGGAAACAGATTGCACTCGTATCTCAGGAGCCGGTCAGTACTACGTGCTAATAGATCCTCTGCGATGATTCGAGAAGCTAACCACTCTTAGACTTTGTATGCTGGCACTATCCGTTTCAACATCTTACTTGGCGCAACGAAACCCACATCCGAAGTCACGCAGGAAGAGATTGAAGTGGCCTGCCATCACGCAAATGTTTTGAATTTTATCCGGTCACTGCCCGAGTAAGCCTACACGTACATCAACACATCAAATACATTCATTTTATTGTTACAGCGGCTTTGACACTCAAGTCGGTGGTAAGGGTTCACAGCTTTCAGGTGGTCAGAAACGTAAGCAGCCTATTTGCAAGTTCGCCTTAGCTGTGATTAACAGTCGCCAGAACGAATCGCCATTGCTCGTGCGCTCTTGCGTAATCCAAAGGTCCTACTATTGGATGAAGCTACGTCTGCACTGGATTCAACTTCGGAGAAAGTCGTTCAGGAAGCCCTTGATCAGGTGGCCAAGGGTCGCACAACAATCGCTGTCGCCCATCGTCTATCCACTATCCAGAATGCTGACCGCATGTAAGTCGTGTTTTTCCTACAGTTGCCACAACCTGATGATAACATTCCTAGTTACTTCATAAAGGAAGGACGGGTTAGCGAATCTGGCACGCACGACGAGCTCTTATCTCTCCGCGGAGATTATTATGAATATGTTCAATTACAGGCATTGAGCAAGAAGTAAATATTTAATCCCCATACCTCACTTTCCTTGTACATGCATGTACCAACTGATGAATCCTGTAAAACATACTCGCATCACGTGAGCTTGACCCGGGTGGGTTGATGAAACGGAGAGCAATCCGCGAGTATTGGAGTGTTGGCTTCGAGGAGTGGATACTTGAAGAGGTTGAGTGGTGAAATGTTGGACTACAGCACTGTCCGTCGAACGAAACACAGTTGAAAGGTGTGATGGAACGATGCGCTCGAGACATCTCGTATATCGGTATAACCACACCACGACCAGTAGCAGGTTTGGCTGCGGCTCGTACAATGTTCCTTTGCACCATCGCTCGGTTACGCTGTTTGCCCTACGAGTGTAGATGTCGAAGAGAGTCCGAGTATGCCATGACCATTAGATTCATGTCTTCAACATAATACCCAACTTGAACGACATGGCGTCACACCTGACAGTGGCGGTGATGCAAATGCTTGATCTCTCCACCAAACGTTTGAGTCCAGCACCCCGTTGTTCCATTCATAATAAATCCAAATATTCTTTTTCTATCTCAGGGGCGGAAATATCCATACCCATATCCAGGCCAGGCTGTATCGGTTGTTATAGGATCCTCCTGTAAGTACCGTCATTCCGGAGGTGCGAGAAAGCCCAAGACCTTGTCCGACCGCGGTTTTATCGTACAATGGATCGGGAGCGCGCGCCTAACCACAGAAAGTAAGAGGATAATTCATATGCATACGCAAGCAATCGAGTATACCTGACGAATAGTTTACTATAGAATTTGAGCTCGGGCTCAACTTCGTTCCCCGCGTCGTCCATAGGCTTGGCGATGTCAAAGCATGCCAAGATATGTGAAATCAATATAAAAAGGGCCGACTGTCCAACGTAGCGGCCAGGACATGTGCTTTGAACGTAGTCAGCGCCACGAATCGATTGTTATTAAGGTGTTATATACCGTCTTCCCCAACCGAATACCGTTGACTCCATAGTTTCCCGTGCTGTGGTACTACCTTCCGTCGTGATCAAGAACCGGGAAGGATCGAATTGATCCGGGTTTGGAAATATCTCAGGGTCTCTTAAAATTGCCCTTGCGAGTGAGGTCAAGTGAGGTCGAAAGGGATATTGGGCATCGGAACATACCAAATGTTCCCCAATATTATTGATCCTTTGGGGATCTGGTAACCGAGATACTCATCCTCTTCGACAACCATATGGGGTAAACCTGGGTCTTCATGAACAACTCAGAATGAAGAATGAACAAAGCGACGAATACCAAGAGGAGTAACTACGTTCCATCGGAGCACCTCAAGGACGATGCAGTCGATAAATGATAGTGATGAGCGGTCCTCAAAGGTTGGCATACGGTCCTGACCGAGCACCGAATCCAGCTCACTTTGGGCTCGGCGCTGTATCGCAGGGTGCAAGACCATGGCACCGAAGAAGGTGTACATAGAAGAGACGGTCTGGACGAATGAGTCGAACATAAAGACACATGGAGGTCTCAAATCTTACCGAATCCATGGATGCGACGTACGTTGCTGCAGCTGTGTCACGAATCAGTCCCACTTGACGTGAATGTTTTGGGCCTTCGTCCGGTGGAAGTTCGTTCAAGAGCGTGGACACAAATGATGGACTAGCCGTCCCCGCTGCCTTGTGGGATTGAAGGGGAGTGGGTAGTACATATTATTAAGAAATGAGAGAACACACCATCTGACTGCGGACCATATCAAACGGCGTGTGGCGGAGTCGCTCACTTATTAGTCTGGCCTCTTCAGCATCTTTTTGGAATTCGCCGCCTGGAAGCCAACTTGGATAGTATTTCACTACAAGATCATTTAGAGGGAATAATGTACGAGGGACAGGCGCCTCACGCCATGGAAACAAGTCCACCAAATAGGGGCCATTTCGGGGGCTTTCTAGTGCATCTTGAACAATCCTCAGAAGGGGATCATCGGGGTGAGTGATCTCATGGCCATAGCATATACGTAACACAGAAGACGCGATGCTCCTATATAAATGAAGATCAGTTCTAAGGCTGCTGCAAGAAGACTTACAGGCGAACGAGCGCTGCCCAATTATTGGGATGGGCAAATAGGTTTCGAAGCAGGGTCCGGGAGCTCCGGAGTAGGGCAAACTGCCAATCCTTGATCTGCGCGAAGAAGTAGCGCTGGGCCAAGGAACGACGCTCTCTGTGGGGCTCCCCAGAAATGATGGTGAGGACCCAGTCATTACCCACTCTGAAAAGCGTTGTCATTACGACTACGTGTCACACAAACGAATGCTCACATGTCAACTAGCATGGTCATTCGCGGTCTATTTGAATAAATGGCTGCACGCTTGTCCATGAGGTCGCGTGTGGCCTGTGCAGTATTCAGAACGATCAAGTGTTGCCCAAAGGCTTCCATGTGCATGATACTCCCTACCAGCTATTCAGGATAAAAGCAGCCGTAGACGACTAGATACGCACCGTAGTCTTCGCGCCATTTCGCATAAGTGTTGGCCGTCTCCGCATTGTCCTGTGGGAGGTCTGCGAGATTGCCTACCAAGAAGCGTCCCTTTGGCCCTGGAGGGAGCCGCTTCGCAGGTCTCCGTAAAAAGTAGTTGAGAACGAAGAGTATTGCAACTGTTACAGGAATGTATATCAGACGAGGCGCCATGGGTGAGCGTCCAACTTTTGAACTTTGACCGAAAACGTCGGACCTAAAAATGAGATCTTGAGACTGCGCAAGTATTATTTAGGGCCCAGCTGGTGTGGATGGTCGTTCACGTACGTGTCTTCTCTCGTCACCGGATGGCGGCGATAATCATCAGTCACCATAATACAACAAGCTCCATAATATATGAAATGGCTGTTTCCGTTTTGTTTCCGTTGCGACAGTGTCTGGGCCAACGAAGCTGAGACGAAACGGGTACCCCACAAACACATCAATTCGTGAAACCCTGCACTAACAACGCGGGGTGATCCGAATCTTGCTCGGATGCTTTTCGTAGATGTGACCACTTATGCGCAGAAGCGCAGTAGTTGTGCCAATCGATAGACTCGGGAATGCACTGATCTGATTCACTTTTACTTCGTGGTTCCTGGTGGAAAAATCGATAGTACTTGTACTTACTATTGACGCACACATTATGTTTGCATTTTCGATGGTTAGACGACGGTCGTTCCGATCACTTGCAAGATTGAGGGTGACAACATGTACTACTAGTACAGGAGGTCTCGGCCCTTGCCGAGTGGGGCAGTACAGTTTCGCCTCCAGCCAGAAGCCGGTTCTCCGTACGACTTTACCTCGAGAGTTGATCTTGGACCTACCCGACAAGTGACTGGTGGCGTTCTGACTGGTGACATCATCTACCTCTTGTCACCGGGTCAGGGACGTGCTAGTCCCTCTTTTCCTATTGGTATCTTGGATGGAAACTAGATCGGCCGTGCTACTACTCAAGTGCACGTAGTTTCTGACCGAGACCCCGTTAGATTCTCTATCTGGCACCTGGGACGCATGGTCTGCTTCTTTTATGTAAAGTGTTGCACTCAAGGTGCACTGGCATGTCCCCAGAACTTGGACCCCAAGGATTCCTGTTTTGCGCCGTTCACGAATTACGACCAAGGTGCCTAGCAGCCAATTTACGACATCGACCTTAGCCCTCGCCTCTTGTACAGAAAACGATTCGTCATCTCGCGAGACACCCACCTCTTCGACGCCTCCCAAGTGTGTAGCTAGCCCTGATATTGAACATGCACTCGTGGAAGGCGATTCGCGAATTTGGTCGAATACCAGAAAGGTCGGTTTCTTACTTGTGCTGTCCGAACCAATGCGATCAACAGAATATGGTCTTGTTCATCATCTCGGGGGCTTCTATGATCGCCGGTTTGTGCGCCAACATCCAGAATCGTGGGTGGTTGTTTCTCGTAGCGATGCTGGGACCTCATGAACCGAACATTAGCCGCGAACTCCCAGATCGAACAGGAATTACACGCAACCGCCTCAGAAATCAGTTTGAGCATATCACTTTTCGTCCTTGGTCAAGGAAACTTTCCTCTAATATGGAGTGTGGTCAGCGAGATCAAGGGGAGGAAAGCATGTCATATTTCCACGTGCCCTGTAATGTGTGTACTAACATTCGGTTGTTAGCTTGTATACATAGTTTCTATTTCGTTGTTTACTGCGGGCTCAGCCATCGTGGCGATTTCAAAGACCATATAGCTTGTTATCGGCATGCGGGTGGTCCAGGCAATTGGGTAGGCTCTTCTGTCCTGTGATCTGCCCTTCATTCCTCATTCATTCACCTAGCTCGAGTGCTGTGATTGCCATCGGCGCTGCAACACTCGCAGACATTTATGATCCAGACCAACGGGGGACCATGATGGGCGTGTACTACATTGCACCCCTCCTGGGTCCTTCAATTGGGCCTATCCTAGGTGGTGGACTTACGCAAGGCTTCAGCTGGCGTGCAGTTTTCTGGTTTCTGGTGATTTGGGGAGGCATGACATTGTTGACGTTCTTGTTTCTGTTCAAGGACACGTTCCAAAGAGGCACTTACGGGAACACGGGCTCGCGCAGGAGAAGGGTGTTACGGGAGGAGATCAACCCATTAGTGAAACGGGGACATTGGAAGATAGGGCTTCTGGAGCGAAAGGCGACGTGGAAGCGTCACCCGTGGTCATTCCAGTACTTGCTATGAAAGAAGTCAAATTATCGATCGCGGACATTAATCCATTCCCCCCTTACTACGAATTCTAAGCCGCAGAAACAACCTCTGTGTTCTGACGTCTTCTGGTGGGCATGGACGCGACAGCGTTGAGCTCGACAAATCTGACTTACCTATTTTTGCAGGACTTTTGTACGCATTCACCTTCAGCATTGCATACACCTGTGCACGAACGCTGTCACTCTACTACGACTGTGACGCTATAACGACTGGGTTGGTGCTACTTACTTATGGGATCGGTCGGTACACCGATGATAGCTTGGAAGACCGGTATCACTCAAATTGGTATTTACCTTGTCTTTAGGAAGTATGCTAGGAAGCATCTTGGGCGGAAGGTGGTCCGACAAGACACTCGCTCGGCTCAAGGCTGCAAATAGTGGAGTCAGCTATCCGGAGGTGAGCGAGGCGTGACAATCGATGCCAGAAACCATGACCGATGTGTCGTAGATGAGGTTGGAAAGCACGAAGCTGGCCATGTGGTGGTTTCCACTCGCTGTTATCGGGTATGCCTGGGTCTGCCAACAGCACGTACACATTTCAGTGGTCTGCGCGATGCTCTTCTCTGGGTTCTTCTCAATGTACGTCTTGCTCATGTTGGGCATTTTCCTATTTTGGCCTTTCGTGGGTGTGCAGATGGATATATGCTAGTACTTTGACATACATCGTCGATGCCAACATGGGTCGGTCGTCCAGCGCTGTCGCCGCCAACAGTTCTTTCCGTCGTATATCCGCGTTTCTGGGAGCAGAAATTGCAGTCCCGTCACAGGCAGGTTTCTGTATTTTTCGACGCCTCGTTTTACACTCATGTGTCATTCAGGATGCTATTGGTGATGGAGGTCTATATACCTTGTGGGCCGGCATGATGTTGCTGGCGGAAGTGATGATATTACTTTCGCTCTACAAAGGCAAGCAGTGGCGTGAAGCCAGCATCGATGCAGAGAAGCGCAAATATGGATCATGAGCGGGGAGTGGACTATTACGAGTCTTTGCGTTGCGGCACGGCGATTTATGTGGTAGGAGCGTCATAGTGAGGTATGCTCGACCTTCTCCAAGTCGATCGGATCAGTCGATTCAATGGCTCCTGAATCAACCCCGTAGGTAGTGTTCTCGTAGGCGAGCCTCATATGTCATCGGATGTTGCCTTGTAGTTACAATACCATCGTTACACACCGAGGCTCTTCCCGGCCCTTGCATGGTAGGGAGATGCTCCTATCTCGATTCCCAACGTCTCTCGGGGCCAACTCGAGCCTGACCAGCTTACCGGAATAGGGCAACCCATTGTCACCAATCTTCTAGCTGTCACGTCCTGAACCCGTTCCGACCAGGTCACAGCACTTACCACCCCAGATCCCGGACTACGAATCTAGCGTGCACATTAGTACATGTACGAGATGGGAGCAGTGAGGTTTGAGGGGTCAGGGTCATGCGAAAGTCGCCACGCTTACACGCCTAGTTCGTTTGGTGAACCAATATAGTCAGTCGAACTTGACAGGAAAATGAGGTCCACAATAGCAGTATGTGACGAACGACAGCAAAGTTACCGACCGAGTAAGGCATGAGTATGATATACTAATTCAAATAGCAAGTACCCTTTGGTAAACCGAATTTTATGAGATCATTTGGTTGCAGAGGCCGCGTTCTTTTTCCGTTCTTTCAGTTTTTCGATACGCTAGGGGTATCATCGTTAGTCTAATGTCCAACCGACTTCCAGGCCGATAGATTAGAGAAATACGTACCAGACGCCTCTCCTCTTTCCTCCTCGCCATTTCGTTGGCCTTTTCTTCCTTAGACATACCCGCGGTCGACTTTGGAACGGGTTCCGAATCTGTTGGTAAAGCGGATGGTGATGATATGGGAGTAGGCCGAGAGCTAGAGGCAGGTGAAATTGCGGTTGGTTTCCCAGACATGCCACTCGATTTCCGAGCTTGGGCACGACTCTGAGGTTGAGGTGTCAGTGTGCGAGTTGGGGGCTGTGGCGAACCCCACAAGCTCGACATGGGTATATTCGATGGGCTTGCAAGCGTATCCATAATGCCCCACTCATCTTCGACTAGAAAGATTAGTCAACACGTGTTGCTACATGAGCCCCAAAATAGACGTGCCCTTCGGGGAGGTTGGGCGCGAAATGCCGAATCCAAGGTCGGCTGGTGATGACACCGGTATTGCGGGGGAACTCTCGAATGCACCTGGAGGAAGTGTGCAAGAGTGAACACCTAACCACGACAATAGATGCAACGACTTACTCCAGTCTCCCTCGTCCGCGGTCACATCCATCAAATCGTTGTTCCCCCAGATGTTATTTCCGCCTTCCTCGGCAGCAACCTGATTAGCGAGTTGCGCCGCAACCGTCGTCCTGCGCCCACCAAGTTGAAGACCCTTCGGTTGGGTGAAACCAGTAGAGGAAGTTGTTTGCGTCTGGAGTGCTCCATTAGTATCAATCAGTGTAGGTCCATTATTATTGGGTGGGGTCGAGGTGCGCCCGTCAGATGTACTTCCAATGGTACTCTGCAAGTCGGCCGGAGCAAGCTGCAATGGAATTTCATAAAAAAGGAAGAGGAAAAACACTATGAACCTTACCCTTTTCCCGAGAGACGACATGGCCCATCCAGCAAATGCTCCAGCGGCACCCGTGGCCGAGTTGACGAGACTCGCTTGCGTGAAACCTCCTGGGATAGATAGAGGTGCATTTGAATTCCCATCGGTCTCAACCAATGCCGTCTCAGGCTATGAGTGGTGAACAGAATGAGTATGAAGTATGAAGATGAAAGTCCTACCATGGCTGCCGCGTGACTTTCCAGACGCTTCATGAATAGCTCTACAGCCTTGAAAGCTTGATCCCGCACGGTTCTAGACTACAGTCAGTGCGACACTACAATAACGAACTATGATCCTTACTTCTCTCTATCAAGCGTAGCTCCCACAATGGTCGGAATCACCTTCGCAGCCACGTCTTCAATGTTGAAGCATTCACTAGTAGCCGTAAATGCCATCAATCCGGCCACCCGTGCGTGGACAAAAGGATCCTTGAGAGCTTTGGAGAACGCGGGTACCAGGACTTTTTGTTTGGTATTGTAACCCAAGGTAGGACCTAATCTTCCGATTAGTATGCAGGTATTTGTTCTTATAGATGCTTCGGGGTCGCTTTGAAGACGCGCGAGATGTCGAAGAAGGTCGTTGTTGAGTATGCGGTCACTGAGCTGCGTGCGTAGATGTCATCAAGGAGCGCGAGCGAGGGTAAAATTGTATGATCCACCTTTGGCGAAAGAAGGACAATCGCACGTATCGTCGCTTCGCGAACTACGGGAACCGTATCCGTAAAACCAGATTGCTGATCCATTCCAGTCAGCATAACATAGTAATCACAAACGTGGACTTGCGTACGAGATTAGGCCAGATTTTATCTACAACCATTTTCTTGTCGAGTTTTTCTGCGTACTCGGAAAGGTTATCGAGGAGTGCCATTCGCATGCCTCGATCCGGACTCGCGAAGAGTCTGGTAAGCGGTTCGAGGATTATGTTCATGTACTCATCCGGTGAAACATTCTTTCCAAACTGTAGAACTAAGGGAACGATTGTAGCAGCGGAAGCGCCTCCATACTCGAGTGCAGTCACAAGGGAAGGAAGGATGCGGAAAGAGGCAAACTCCGAAGGGAAGGAGGAGGCAGATTCTTTCAATGTGCTGCATCCATGAATGATGGGCAAGCTCTTGCTAAAAAAAACGGCATTTCTACTCACCGAAGAAGTACAGCCTTCTCCGCTTCGCTGCCCAAGCTGAAGTTGTCGAGACCGGCACATACCTTCACCAATCGATTGCCAGAAAAGAATCCGGAACCTTCGCCAGCCGTCTCTGCCATACCGGTGTCGAGGAATGCTTTTGGTGTCATGCGGCCTTTCGGATTCGGGTTCAGAAGTTTTTTGAAACACGGAAATACGGAAGGAGGAATAGCGCCGCGAGACGAGGGTTGAGGAGGTGGATGCGGGGGCTCTGCTGTCTCTGGTGGGGTGTGTGTGGGATTGAAAACAGAGTGCAAAAGTAGGCCGAGGGCATAGCTGTCTGCGGCTGAGACAGGACCGCTGTCCACAATATCAATGATACTGCCGAGCCAGGAAAGTGGACTCACTCTTTCAACGTGGTCCAACCACTCTTCTTGACCTCAGGCGGAGCGCAACTCATCGATCCGGGTAACAAGCTGCCCATTGTCTAACCCAAATTAAACATGGACGTGACGAGGCCAACGTAGGCTTACATAGAGAACCGGATTGTCATCTTTGGGGCTGCTCAATACCTCGAAACCACCCAACTTCCACTCTCCGGAGGGTGATATGAAGATCGCGTTCGGCCTAACACTACCATGAGTCGATGCGACCGAGTCGTTGATGAACGCAAGCGCAACCTAGTATCTTGTATTTTCTAACAGAACAGTTTGTGAGGTTGA
The DNA here is from genome assembly GCA_038094195.1 of Pulveroboletus aff. carminiporus. Lineage (NCBI taxonomy): Eukaryota > Fungi > Basidiomycota > Agaricomycetes > Boletales > Boletaceae > Pulveroboletus > Pulveroboletus aff. carminiporus. Next base: position 23,187 of record JBBPTP010000042.1, on the reverse strand, counting down.
CGTAGGACGCACCGATACCCGATGCAATCCCCAAAGCAACCAATCCTGTCGTTCTTGCTGGCTCTTGGACGCCCATGCTGGCAATGCAGCTGATAGCGGTCGGACACGTTCAGTCATGATGAGAATCGCGCTCTCCGATTCGACGGCGTCCATGAATTTGAGCACGTCTGGATGCCGGATAGAGCGTAGCTTGCGCAGCGCATTCTTGGCAAGCGGAATCGTGGACTTGTTGAGTGGGTGCACAAAGTCGTATTCAAAGACTGACACGGGGCTTCCATCATCCTAGGCACTAGTAAGGTCAGTTCGTATTGGAGATTGGATGAGTAGGACAGTACACGTTTCGTGGCGTCGTAAAGGACCCAGAACGTCTCGCAAGAGGCGACTTTTGGACCGAGGGTAAAAGGTAAATTGATGCCCGACTTTTGGACGAGTGTCGATACAGCTGCTGAACCAAGATTGCGCAAATAGTCCATCGTTAGCACCCGAGTACTCAGTGGATGTCGTCCCAAACTGAGAATTGATTGACACGCGCCGTGTTGACCAGAAATAGAAACGTCATACAAGCATGCATGGAGTTCAACTAGTATGAATAACTAATCAAAGACTTCAAAGTTCTCGGTGAAAGTCAGAGTCAATTTTGTGCTCAAAGTTCCGGTCTGATGATCGGCATGTCCTCCCTCTTGTCATAAATATCATAAACAACTGGTGTCCCCGCAGCTTGGAGTTCGCGTGCGACGTTCTCCACCGAGGCAAACACTCGAAGTAAATTACCTCCCGTCAGACCCGCGAGTTCATATTTATCCCAGCCTCGGCGATAGAGTTCAGCCACCTAGAGTAAGGTAAGGCAGTTACCAAAACACGAGAAAAAGGAAAGCTTACAAGTGCAGGATACTTCGAGACGTCCTCTAGACCCTCCGGGGTCGATCCTATCCCGTCATAGTCACTACCAATACCAACACTACAGGAACAGGTTATATATGCTCAACAGGCCCTAGGAGTGATAATAACTCACTGTTTCTTTCCGGCAACCTTTGCAATGTGCTCGACATGGTCGGCCACGGTTTGAACATTAGCCTTGCCATCGGATGCAACAAACTGGGGTGCGAAGTTGACCTATCAAGCTGTCAGAATAGCTTGATGGTGTGATAAACGTGCAGAACGCACCATGATAATGCCATCCTTTCTCCCCTCTGTTGTGCCGATCAGACCAAGCACTTCATCGGGCACGTTGCGAGCCACGTTGTGGATGGTCCTCGCAGAGGAGTGGGACCAGATAACAGGTGCCTTGGAGTGTAAGATTGCTTGTGTCGCAGTCAGGTCAGAAGTATGTGATAGGTCGACCAACATCCCAATTCGGTTCATCTCTTCAATAAGCTTAAACCCGATTGTACTAGATAACGGCGAGTCAGATAATCAACGGTGCCGCGAAAAAGAGGTCATATTGCACCTCAAACCAAAGTGTAGTGGGGCGATTTGCGTTAGGTACCCACACGAATCAGCAAATGCGTTGTGACATGTATGGGTGAGAGTCATATATCGAACGCCTAGAGCATAATACTGTCGGAGCACCGAGATAGAATTTCCTAGTTGATGTCCTCTGTGAATGACCTCAGCTAATCTGGAAAGAAGATTGAAACAAGACTAACCCCTCGACGCCAAGTAAGCTGGCGATCTTTCCCTGAATGATGGATTGCTTGATATCCTCCGAGCTGAGCGCATAGCCGAAAGTCTGACGCACATTGAGTCCCAACTAGATAAACGAGCGGGAACCCTCACGTCTGGATATTTCTCAATTAAACCTTTCGCGACATCGATTTGTTCAAGCGTATCGCTAGGACGGCTCGTTGAATTACGTATGACCAATGAGACAATGGAAAGAACACACCGCACTCTCCATGTAGAGGTCAAGAAATCCCTTCCTTCCACCAAACTGTCGGCACAAGGCACAAATACCGACCTGCACCAAGCCTACGTCGATTCAAAGAACAGAATAGCTGGAGAAGTGCGTACCAAAAGAATCCTCCTACTTTGCCTTCTCGAAGACGGGGAATATCGACGTGCATGGGTAACCCAACACCCAGTGGGATGTCGGAGACGTTGTTTCGCCAACCCTTCCTCGCAAGATACGGTAAATCTGGGGGTTCAGATAGGTGAGGCAACGAATTCGTGATTAAATACTTTGAACAAACCAATATGGCCGTCCTGTGTAGGATGTCAGCCACGTAGCGAACAAGAGCAACAAGCACGCACGATGACAGGGGCGGAATCGAGTAGTCTCCGAGCCGCAAGGTTCGGATCCCTAGGTAACTTTCCGGTCCAACCATTGTCTCTGAGGTGGCCAGGGTCAACGAGAGCGAGTACGACACCGACGATGAAGACTATGCCCAAGGTAGCCCAGACGACAGAGCGGATGTGGACTGTCCGGGACCGGTGTTGCGCAGCAGCATACTCTGCATCATCACGTGCATAATTTCGTTGGCCTGACTCCTCGCTTCGAATAAGTGGTTCATTTTCAGCGCTCATTGTCGCGAGCAGCGAAGGTGGTTGCGGAAAGGAAGAGACTATCCGAAGCCGTATCTAACTGACATAGCCGCTTGTAGTATGTGGGATAGCTAGGGCTTATGTAAGATGATGGTCAGACTGGCAAATTACGCATGGCCATTCATTGAAGTGATCTCATGCTCCGCAATCATCGTTGGCACGAGGAAACCTGCTTGCGGTCGAACTTCGTAACTAAACATTCTGGGGGTGCAACCTGAACGAGACCTTTCTGTAAGTCCACTGGCATACAGTCACGTGCACGATAGTATATCTACGCTCGCATCTCGTAGATATACAGTAGTCGTTCTTGTCCTCGTGCCCTCGTCGTCACCCCTATAGAGCTTGATCCAGTTCTTTTGTGCCCGCTTGTCTCAGTGTTTCCGGCGTTGGCCACGGCCAGTTTCCACTTTCGATCATTCATGTAAGCGGAAATAAAAGGGTAATCATGGTCGTGGTTGTCCTACTTTTGTTCAAAAAACTGGAAGAGTTCGCCCTGAGTCGGTCAGTGCTCGCTCCACGTATCCGAAGTTGATCTCAGGGTCTCAGGGCTCAGAATGGCCTGCTATCCGTTTACTTTATCCGTGATCCTGCTCGGACATCTTGTGAAAGAAGAGAAACAGGGCCACGCTCAGCAATTTGCTGCGATCGCACAGCTTGCACACGACTTGTACCCAAATGGCAAGTGGACATTGCTTGTCCGGAAGAGCCTGAGGAATCCAATTAATGTATGATTTCATCAACTGCGGTGAGAACACTAACGGCTCGTTGTCCATTTTATTTCGTATTATTCATTCGGACCTAGTCGTGCAACGATCTTGAAAGTTGTCAGAGAATTGGTGTCATCATGATGAAAAGGCCCTCGAAAAGGCGGTGATAGGTGCGCTAATTTGATGTCCTTGACGAAGCATTTGTTGCCCGCTTAGTTGACCTTGCTCCGGTGGAGTGTAATCGCCCTCGGGTATTTTGAGCCGACACAAGGAAGACCTCGGGCCTTGGGCATATCAACCTTTGATAGGACTTTTATTGGTCATTGCACTGATGTGCACAGCTCAAACATAGGCAGTACCGCCATAATGAACGCTAAGCTTGCCCGTGATTGCGCGCCAGTAGGCTTCGCGACGCAATACCTATTCAAAAGGTGAAATGAAAATGTTCTCCAGGTTCGCACGAGAACGCCCAGCATTCCGAGCCCTGCAACGATCTAGTTTCCCTCTTGCGTTCCCGAAGTGCCCCTTCAAAGGATGGACAGAAGAGACGCTAGGACGGCACTGGTGTCAACCCACTCCCGTGTTTGATCGTGAGGGTCAAGTAACAATATGGGCTGAACTATGTCGCATGACAATGAAGACTATAATATATAAATGCGGATACCTCATTTCTCGACCTCCGCAAGGAACAGATTGTTGTAGCACTGGTACAGCCTGTAAGTATCGCTATCTATCAATGCGGGAGGTACTCCATATGCTCTTGAGAGGGCGAGTAAAGCCAGATACGAACGCCGACGTTCCCTACATTGAAGGTTTCTGAAGGTGGGAGATGGTGCGCAGGTTAATGGACGACTTTGGAATTTCGTTCAAGGGGTTTTCCAGAAAAGCGAGAGTCTTATTCTGCCTATCGGTTCGGGGAGCTGAACACAGCGTCAGTCGATTGCCCTCAATGGATGTGTTGGAAACGGGAACTCACATTTTCTCCCACTTCCTTCAGATAGTTGCAATCCTGTATCCATTCTCGATTTTTCTTTTGTCTGCTTTATCGGTCGCCCTCGCATCTTCGTTTCCACCACCGATATCTTCTACAACTGCCCCGGGATAGTTTCGCCCACCTCTTCATAAGCTACCCACTTGGACAAAGAACCCCACACGCAAAACGCCGTGTCAACGTCAAACAAGCAAAGCGTCAGGAGCGGGGTCAGATTAGCTGTAAGAAATCGTGCGCAAATCAGTAAGTATATGCTAGTATAACTCGCGGGCAAGGAACAAGATCCCACTTTGACTATGAAGGCATGTCTTGCGATCGACGCAATTTTCTCGGACGCTTGCTAGCTGTCTGCAATTATTCCTTGGTCACACCTTCGTGATTGCCTTTCTTATAAATATGATTGCCATACCGCCGATGCTTGTCTGTCGTGTCCATATTCTGTATGCGCGAACGACAGCGCGAAAGTAGTGGCGTTTCTCTCGTCCAGTAGCGCCAGTTGGCTTCTGAATCAAACGAGTGACCTATGTTCCACGAAACGTTTAATCCACCTAGAGATGGTTGAAAGATTCCAATCCTAACCGTTCCATCACTTCCAAAGACATACACTAGCCCCTGTGCGGATACAACGTCCCAGACACCACGCTTGACAAGGACAAGGAGGCGACGCGAATGACAAGAAAAAGTGGCGGAGGAAAATTCGATTTTAAAATGGAGCCGGGGTTCGAGGGTCTGCGACAGCGAAAAGCCTCACTGCTTCAGTCGTGATCTTGTGGGTTTAGGCCGAGGCTTGGGAATGGAAGCAGACGAAGGTGTTGATGATATATTTGGGCATCGCGATATTCCGGCTTCCGACACGAGCGGCTTCTCTGGCTCTTTGTATGACCAACCAACCTCCTGGGACGGCGCTGTAGTGATCGAGGAACATGTGTGGAAGATACGCACTGGGCCTTCAGGTGAATCAACCACGCTCAGTCGAACTTCCTTCCATACTGATGACTTGCAGCGCGCCCAGATCCGCGGGTTGCCTGGCTACCCTCACCTCGCGATAGGCGAGTGGATCGGCGAGGACGACTTTGTGGTTCGTTCCATTATCCCTCTTGAGCGACCTTCCATCTTACGCTGGAAGAAATAGCCTCGCTATAACATAGCTCCAAATACCAATGCCCCAGTCATTAGACGATGTGCCAATGCAAGTCCTGTGACGACACACGCCGAGCCAGACTCGAAGGATCCCGACTCCGCTCCCTTCGTGATGCAAACCATGCGCTGGGGGATTCACTATGGCAAAGAAGCTTCTAAGCATTCTCAAGCAATCAATGCGCGCTCCGAAAATCTCATCGAAGGCATTGGGATGTGGAACAAGTTCCGAGGAAAGAATCGCTGCATCGTAGTCTGCCAAGGGTACCGTACCATCCTTCTACCACTACATGTCATGACAGATGCCCGGCGCAGATACTATGAATGGCAGACAAAAGGCAAGTACAAGCTACCGCACTTTACCAGGCACCCCAATGGCAAACTGATGCTCATGGCCGGCCTGTACGATGAAGCCATCGACAAAAGTATCATTTCCCCTGGTTTTAGCTTTCTTCATGAAACATTACCTTCGTTCCAGGCCAGTCACAGCCAACTTACACTTTCGCAATTGTCACGACCAACGCAAGCAAAGCCCTGAGCTGGTTACATGACCGACAGCCAGTTATCCTCTCCGCCATGGATGAGATCAATCTATGGTTAGACACCTCACAGACATGGTCCTCGGATCTTGCTCGGTTACTCCACCCTTGGGAAGACACTATGTCCCCGCTCCAATGGTACGTGCACCATCCTTTCCTTAGCCACTACCTGCACATTGCATCTTAGTTATCAAGTCCCAAAGGAAATCGGAAAAGTCGGCACAGAATCTACCAAGTTTATTGAGCCCATCGCCGACCGCAAAGATGGCATTATGGCCATGTTCGCCAAGCAAAAGTCGAAACAGTCCGAGTCCTCAGCGAAACGAAAACGCAGTTCGACACCAACTCTCTTGGCATCTACCCCGGAGACAGTGACCAAGACAGAGGAGCACGAAGAGAAAAAAGTGAAATTGGTGTGACACTTCTGGCATAACGAATGAGTTCAAATTTCTAGGTACTTTTTCGGTTCGATTGGATAACAGTTCAAAGCATATTCGCGTTCCTGTAATATATTGTACTATCTCTGCTGACGCACGTATCTATAATGGGATTTGTCTTGAGGGTATTACTTTCCCGCTTTGCACACCAGAAATCGCCAGGGTTTTTACATAAACTTCAACTCGAGTTACTCATGTCCTCGAAACCGAGCTCCAGGCTTTGAGTTCCGTGTGACTCGTCCTTCCCACCTTTGTATCAGTCTCGCTGATGGTATCCAGGAACGACGCGACTCGGAAAATCAAATGTAGAGACGGCGAGGCCATGATGGTCAGGACAAACTGTCCCATATATGCACATCAACTCGATCGTCTCCAGCACCTCGAGAGTAACGCCTCCCTTTCCTTGATGAATGCGGAGGCATCGCCGTGACCCTCGGAGACAGGGGTGCGGGCAAGGCGAGTCCAATTGGACGTACCCTAAACGCACAAGTTGGAAAACACTACCACCAGGTTCGAACCGGGATACAGCGGGAGATAGACCGACGCCGGCTATTGTTCATATCTCGAGTATGCCAACTGATCCATAGAACCGTGCCAACGTTTTTGGAAATCCTTTTCGCTCTTGCTTCACTCAACATGGGCCCACCTATCTCCTCCAGCCTGGGAAAAGGTGATAGTCGTCAAATGGTCGGGGCTTCTATGTTGTGGGAGTCCTAGATAAATATATTTCTGATCGCAGGCCGGTGATGATGTGGCCGCTTGACCCGCCTTGGTGGTACTACCAGAGCCATTTCTTTGTGCCACTATATTTGCACTCGCCAACTCATTGCGTAGGCTCTGCCATCGTGACCACCCACATACCTGCCCGGATGACGCTCGCGCTCTTTGCTCCAAGTCACACGAGGGAGGAGTTCTAAGCTGGAGTCACATCCAATTCTGACTTCCGTACAAATCATTTGGCCCAAGGTATGTCCTTGGTAGGGTATACGGTTTTCTGTGCGCCACCCAAGTTTTCGATCAGGTTAACCTCTTTACTTCTGAAACTCCGCTAGAAGGTGCGTAGGATATTGGCACGAACAGCTCATCAAATGATTAAATGCATCAGAATTGCTATTCTTGATCGGCCTGGCGCTACGCATAGCCAGTGCATAGCGCTGCAAAGTTACTCAGTCTCTCATGGCGCAGGACTTTGCACGCCCCACCGGAGCCAAACAAGACTACCGACTGTGTGGTAAGGAAGCAGTGTAGACAATATTAAACTCAATGGACGTGACTAGTACAAAAGGAGACCTTATACTATGTCCGCAGTGTCGCTTTGATCTACACATCTATAATGGCGTCACACAGTCTCTGGGAGCATTCCAAAGCACCAGTCCGTTTGCGGTTCAATAACCAGGATCAGTCCCATGAATTTGGACATTCCTCCTCTCACACTGAGCCGCTCTTTTGGGAAACAGCCGCCATCTTTTCCACAGATTCTGTAAAGCGGCTCTCGATCGCAGACAGGGCCCGTTTCGTCTTGTATGGCGTTGGGGCTCACTACCACCCCCATCTGGAATGCATCCACCACGCATTTTCTGAACACGCCCGAAAGCGTCCCGAAGCAGTTGCGGTAGAGCATGGTCGAGAGAAAATCTCATACCAAGACCTAGACCGCTCTTCACACGAACTCGCACGAAGGCTCCGATCCCACGGCATATACCCGGGACAGCGTGTATGTCTTCTTGTCCAGCGTTCGATAGCAATGGTGGTTGCCATCCTTGCTGTTCTTAAAGCTGGTGCTTCCTATGTACCGCTTGATGGTGGTATAGTGACTGACAAAAGTCTCGAATTCATCCTCAATGATTCTGGTGCCAATTTTGTGCTTTGTCTTCCAGTGTTTCGGCGCCGAGTCCCTCGCCACCTTGAGGTCATCATACTAGAAAATTTTCTCGGGCACACGGACGGTTATCATACCCCCGTCTTTGACCATTCTGTCGGCGGGCATGAACTATACGTTATATATACCTCCGGTAAGTGATGAATTAGGTGTGTGTGGATTTAATCTTATTTATGATACAAAAATTAGGCACCACTGGTCAGCCGAAAGGTGTTAGTGTAAGCCATCAAAATGCAATGAATTGTCCGTGTTCGTTCCCTTCACACATTTATTGCATTCAACCATATGCGTCCACAGTATTGTCGATATACCCAGGAAGGGTGGGGATGCGACCAGGAGCAAGAGTATCCCAGCTACTCAACGTTGCGTTTGATATGTGTGCTTGGGAAACATTGGGCTCGTTGGTCAATGGTTGCACACTGTGTATCCGAGGCAAATCTGGGGAGGAATGGGAACATGTCTTACGCAGTGTTGACGTCGTCATATCTACTCCGACTATCCTGCAATCCTATCGCGCAGAGGATTATCCCAACATTCGCTTTGTGGCTACCGCTGGCGAACCATGCCCTCAAACCCTTGCGGACAGTTGGTCACGTACTGCGACCTTTTTCAATTCCTGTGGTCCCACGGAGGTGCACATTGCCTTTTGTTGTATCTTTCTCATTCTTAACATCCCACAGACGACGATCGTCAATACAATTGATGTTCACCAGCGCGGAAAAGTAGTATCAATCGGTCCGCCGACACCAAATAACAGAGTTTATATATTGGATCAAGATCAAAATCCACTTCCTATAGGTCAAGTTGGTATCATGTGGGCTTCAGGACGCGGTATATCTTCCGGGTACGTGAACAAACCCGAATTGACCAAGGAACGTTTCGTGTCAGACCCCTTTGTCAAGGATGGGTGAGTAACACCGGGGTCGGGAACGCCTCCATCAACTCAATCCTTCGTGTAGATCCTTTATGTTCAACACCGGTGACCTGGGACGATGGACAAAAGAAGGTCGATTAGAACATCACGGCAGAATAGATGATCAGGTCAAGATAAAGGTACCTGGTTTAATCCAGTTTCACAAGGATTGACGTTGATTCAGTCTACTCGCGTACTTTTCAAAAGGGATTTCGGGTTGAACTGGATGGTGTTGCTGCGGCGCTGCAAAATTATCCAGGGGTAACACAAGCCATTGCATTTCTGATAGACAATGTCCTCTGGGGCGTCTTTTGTCCAGCTAAGCTCGATGTCACTGCCGTCCAGAGCGCCGCAGCAGAGTTAATACCCTATTATGCCGTCCCAACGCGTTTCCTTCCCTTGGATAAATTGCCGAGGACAAGGTAAGCTTGTTGATAGGCAACAGCCTTCGTACATTTTGTACTTGACGTCTCTGATACATCGGGCTTTAGAAATGGAAAAGTGGACAAGACGTTGCTTAGGGAGTTGATCTTCCAGGTCACATCGAGGGAAGTGTCAAAGCTGAAAGTCGGTTCTGTGGTGCATACCTCGCAAACCGGGCGATTGCGTTTTGAGCCGACGATTTCTCAGTGTACAAGCATGCATAATTGGGTTTGCACTTGAGTTTTATTTTGGGTTTTGTTCCTTTATGGGCAGTAATTATTTGCCGTAGACACCGTGTAGCCATCCTCGACTGTACCAGTAGCTTGCCTCGAGCTCTTCATTAGTGCAGGCACTTAATTGATTTCTCATATGCTCCAACATGCAAATAATCAATCATATATAAATAAAATATGTCTCTGTAACGAGAGCCCTGTGCAGTAAACTGTAACGAGGGCATTTAATACGGCATTAAGACAAGTCACAGATCAGTCTAACTGTTCTAGAATAAGGCGCTGCATGGTGTTGAGAAAGCCCTTCAAGTATGCTCTATCAGATTCTGATGCCCACACATCAGACGCCTGGAGAGAGGACCTCAGCATCTGCACGGTAGATGCGGCTGTCCGCTGGCGAGACCTACATACCTGCAACTGTATGTGAAGGCTATCCTGGAACGTCCAAGAATGGAGCACCCTAGGAAAGAAGAATCCACATGCCTGGTAAATTCGGCATCGCAAAGAGAGCGTGAACAAGATGTGACATACACGTGAGGCGTCGTAATTCGATGTCCAAAACACATGTCATGGACGCGTAGGACGTGTTTTCGGGTCTGACTGGAGTACTCACTTGGCAGACGCGTATCCACCTTGCCTAAGTTTGTCAGCATGGTCGGGTTTATTTGTGGCACGGGTTGATCCCCTGAGTCGGTGGTTGTCACAGCTAGCGGAATGGCAAGCTGGGCAACAAGCAGATGGGGGAGGCAAGGATTCCCTTGGTAGCGCGCATATTCAGCTTTCAATGTTGATGCTACTAGAAGGAGCTGCTCGTGCGCTGAGTCGGCATCTAGGATCTTGCGCATAGCAATTCGAATGGGCATGATAGAAAATGCAGATATAAAGTGTGTTCTCTTGTTGATGCGTCCAACGAGCTCTTTCTCCAAGGAGGCACTTTGTGGTGGTTTCTTGGTAAAACGTGTAGTTAAGTTAATCATAGAATACTGCTTACATTGTGGTCTCCGCAGAGAAGTCTATCTCTGCAGAAAGGGATAGTTCTGGATTTGAGGCAGCAAGAGCCAAGCAATGTGCTGCCTCTAACAA
>JBBPTP010000041.1:0-52539 GCA_038094195.1 Pulveroboletus aff. carminiporus | reverse complement strand
GACATTGACATATGTTTCACCTTTTTCTGACAGTCCTGGGAAATACCCGGACTATAAATCCCTGTACCTGCCTTGTGCAATACACCTTTCGTTTGGGTCACCATCTATCAGTCATATCTTCATTCGTCGTCGTCGTCATCATCACTTGTCTCAATCTGGTTCTCGTCCTAGACCGGTTTTCATACAATCCACTTTGCTTTCAATCCGGAATCAACCAAATTGACCCTCCTGGTGCTGGACCTACGTCTAGTTACCCCTCCTTGTCTATCTACCTTTGCTGGACCCCTCTAGGGATGAGCATAGCTTGCTCCCTTCAACCCCTTCCTCGTGGTAAACCCTCTAGGGACTTAACCTATCACACCACTTATCTTTCTTACAGTGTTCACCAAAGATTTTCAGTCCACCTTTTTCCCATTTGACTCTAAGGTCAAGGCTCGGATGGAGCTCCATCACCTCATCCAAATCAAGACCAAGAAAGATGATGGCTTCTAGAAATATACCACCCAGTTCCAAGCTCTGGTAGCCAAGGCCAGGGTAACTGAAGATCATGCTCTCATCAATGATTTCTCCATGGGCATCGATCAGAAACTCACTATCATGATTCTTGGTGCTGAAAAACCTGCCATCACAATCTAGGATTGGATTGAGAAGGCAAAGACCTACCATCAACAATTGATGAAAATCGAAGACCTCAAGAAAGGGGTCTGCCATTTGACCAACTCCTCCTCATCCACCAATCACACCAGAGATCCAAATGCCATGGACATTGACTCTATTCATCTTAAGAAGCTCACCCTCACTGAAAGAGCTAAGTGCATCAGAGAGAACTGATGCTTCAAGTGTTGGAAGGTGGAACATTCTGCTTAGAACTGTAGGGTTATTTTTCTCTCTAGACCATTAACCACTCAGGTCCAAGTCACCTCAACCATTCCACCTACACCTTCCCCAACCATTGCCACTACCACCACCCTTCTCCATTGATCCCCTAGACTTGTACCTTACATTCCTTAAAGGAAAAGGGAAAGACCTGAAGCAGATCCTACAGATGCTCTAGATCTGCTTTGATGAAGAAACTGAGACTACCCCTATGAATTTTTGAATGGAGAAGGATGTTTGACATCTCCTTCTTATAACTTGAACCATGTATTTACTGCTCTGACAAATGAATGTACCCTATGTATTCCAGTAGAGCTATACACTGGTAAAGAAATTGTCAAAACTGTTGCTCTCATTGACTCAGGAGCAACAGGGAATTTCATCAATGCAAACCTTGTCAAATAACACTGGTTTCCTAGACTATCCTTGAAACAACCCCTCGCAGCCCTTAATATTGATGGGACAGAAAACCAAGGAGGAATTATCAAGCATAAAGCATGAATGGATCTAACCATCAACTACCATAAAGAAAGAATAGGACTAATGGTAACCCAACTGAAGACCTCCTAGATAATCCTGGGAATGCCATGGTTGAAGAAGTGGAACCTGAAGATAGATTGGGCCAAAGAACAAATTAAAGTAGAAAGAAAAGATGAAGAAGATATCTGGAATGTTGACATCTCTGGTTCTCTCTGGGATGTTGTGTCTCTTCATGAGTACCTTCCCAGAGAAGACTTGGGATGGACAGATGTCAGCAAGATTACTTTGTCTATGGAGCTCAAACAGCAACAAGAAAAGACCCAAACAATTCTCCCAACTTGGTGTGAAGACTTCAAGAATGTCTTCATAGAACAGATGTTAGACCTAACGCTACTACATCGTGTGGAGAACACGCAACGGAGAGCTTCTTGATATTAGGCTAACTAACTCGAGGGAAGTTCTACCAAAGAGAGGAGCTCACGAAGAGTTGCAACGTCCTTTGATATTACTTAAGTTATGTTAGGTGGGAAGATACAATGTATTCAAAGTAGAGAAATACTACCGAAGGTAACTATGGTGTAGAGATAAGTAACAACTACCATAGTAAGCAAGTAACGATGATAAGGAACGATCATCGTAGACTAGTAGTCAATAGAGATATCACGAGATAACCATAGTAGGTAGATGACTATGGAGTTGGAATAGAAGCGACGAGGAACTACAGAATAGATCCAAGTCAAGAAGTAAAAGAGTAACTAATAGTGCGAAAGAATGAGCACAAGGGAAACAGTATGAAAGCATACTTGAGTAAGCTATATCTCAGGAAGAACTGGGATTGAGATATGGACGACTAATTAAATCTATTGTTGAGAGCCTAACAGCAAGCGGTAGTAAGAAGAAGGGGAGAAATAAAGGAGGTGCACTAAGAGGGTAACAGATTGTAACATTACCCCCTTCCTACATTCAAGACCACTAGGCTTGAGAACGATCAAGAGTATAGGGCGGTAGGAGACAGAGGAGGGGTTCAGAATGAGAGTGAAAACTAGAGGAGAAGATGGGCGGATCTTGAGTGATCATCAGATCAGTGAGTTTAGCAGGAGGCTGGGTAGCAGGTGCGAGACTGCGAAGAGAGCGACTGTTCATCAAGGATGGGGAGCAGCAGGGATGGTGTGGACTATGTCTAGGTCTGCAGTAAGGAAACACTGAGGGGACTGAGGGCGAGGTTCCACAGGTTCTGGACTGGATCTTTAGACTGCCAAGAGAGGTCCATTCGCCTTTTGTCAGATGGCTCACACCATGCGGTAGTGCACTGGTCAAATGAGCAAAGCGAGATGGGTCCTTGCAGAAGAGTAGGGCAGGAACTAGTGGACTAGAGCAAGGAGGATGGTGACGATGATGAAGAGGGGATAGACATAGTGTTCCCAGTATTGTCCAAAATGGTTCATTCAAGGCGATACTCACGAAGAGACTGATGTCTTGTTCGAACCATTTCTACAGTTGATTGTCTCTTTTATATTGGGTGAGTGTTTGCTGTGCATGGCGGAGATTACTTTCAGACTTCCAGATGTTTTCCAATGAAGGGTAGCCTTTCCATGCAGTTAGGTACTGTCTCCTGGATGCACTGCCTCTGTGGGAGATAATTCGCTCCACCTCATATTCTTCTTCTGATCTGATCAGGTCAGGAGGTGGTTGGAGGAAATTAGGACCATATGCATCAGTTTCTTTGTAAGGTGACAAAAGGGATGCATGGAAAATGTCATGGATCTTCCAGGTAGGTGGAAGTTTAAGTCGATAGGAGAGGGGAGAGAGTACTTGGGTGATCTCGAAAGGGCCATAGCGTCTCAGAGCCAGCTTTCAGGATAAGGTTTTGATGTGGAGGTTGGTGGCTTCCAACCAAACCTTGGCTCCTACCTTCCATGGGACGAAGTGCCTGGTTACCCGAGTAGTCATGATTCGATGGGCCGAGTCGTGCACAGCAAGTGCTTCTTTCCTTGATTCATCAAGGACTGTCAGTCTGGATTCAAGAGCGGGGAGGAAAGTTTTTCCAATTGGTGGGTGAGCTCTAGGTTTGTATCCGAGCATCAAGGAGAAAGGGGAAATCTTGGTAGATGAATGTGGGGCAGTGTTATGGGTAAACTCAGTGGTAGTAAGGAAATCTGCCCATTTTCTGGGCTGGTTCACAGTAAAGATGCGGAGGTAGGTTTCCAATTCTTGGTTCATTCGTTTGGTCTGTCCATCGGTTTGAGGGTGGTATGCGGTTGACAATTTTATGTCATATTTGAGGAGTCTGGCCAACTCTCTAGCAAAAGCAGATGTGAACTGAGGGCCCCTATCAGAGATAACTGATTCATGAAGTCCAAATCTTTTGAAGACAAAGTCATGGAAGAGCTGGGCAACCCCTTCAGCAGCAACAGATTTGTTGCAAGGAGCGAGAATTACTCCCTTTGTAAGTCCATGGTCGACCACGACCATGATAGAGTCGTAGCCATTAGATTCAGAGAGATCAGTGATGAGGTCGACAGAGATTTGCTTAAATGGGAGTGTGGCATGTGACAATATTGGGAAAATAGGTGGGATGGTTGGATGCATGTTGACCTTGTTTTGTTGGCAAACAGCACATCCCTTGACAAAGTTGTGAACAAAAGTAGCTAACCCTGGCCACCAGTAATCACGTTCTACTATGGCCTTAGTTTGGAATTGTCCTAGATGGCCTGTGATGGGTGATTCATGGATGGTGGCTAGGATGGCAGAGCGAGCAGAGGGTGGAATATATAATCGTCCTTTAAAGTAGAAATGGCTGTTGTCTAGGGTCCAATCATGGAGGGCAGATCTAGAGAAGAGTGGGCTGTCTTTTTCCAGGCCTTCGATAGCATGGAGTACTAAGAGATCTCCCATGGAGGAGGAGTGGATTAGCTCAGCAAGTCTAGTATCTAGGGCATGGATGATAACAGGTTCTGCGACGATGGGCATTTGAGCGTTGTCTTCTGAAGTATCCACCTCAGCGTTTCTTGACAAGGCATCCACAGGGCCCATTTGGGTACCAGGTGTGACTTTCCACTGGATATCAAAGTCTTGAAGGAAAAGGCCCCACCGTGCTTGTCAGCAGGAGAGTTTGCGAGGGTCTTTTAAGTATAACAAGTTCTTGTGATCCGTAATAATGGTGACTGGGTGGTTTGTGCCCAATAGATAATGTTTCCACTCGGTGAGGGCGAGGATTACAGCAAGCAATTCACGATCATAGATGTCATAATTTCGTTCTGCAGGGATGAACATTTTGGAGAAGTATGAGCATGGATGGGAATCTCCGTTGACATCGGTTTGCATCAAGACTGCTCCCACTGCGATTAAAGAGGCATCGGTCATGACTGTAAAGGGTTTGGCTAGGTCAGGAATGTGAAGGACAGGGGTCGATGAGAAGATGTTGATTAAGGTGTCGAATGCCTGCTGTTGTAGCTGGGTCCAATCTCATGGCTGGTTTTTCCGAGTGAGAAGGTTTAGCAGGGCAACGATGTTGGAGAAATTAGAGATGAATTTCCTATAAAAGTTGGCGAATCCCATAAATGATCTTACTCCTTTCACCATAGTTGGGGGTTTCTAGGAGGAGATTGCTGCAAGTTTGACTGGATCCATTTTGGCTAGGCCGTTGCCAACGATAATTCCAAGGAAGTTTATTTGTAAAACGTCGAACTCACATTTGGGTAGTTTCAAGGATAACTTATGTTCTCTTAGTCATTGGAGGACTTGGTGAGTTCTTTCATGGTGAAGGTTTAGGTCATCCTTCATACAGATGCCCATGTCATCCATGTAGATTTTTAGCCAGCGTTCAGCGATCATGTCAGTGAAGATGTGGTTCATAAATGTCTGGAAAGTGGGGGGTGTGTTGCTATGATCAAAGAAAAGTACTGTGGATTCGAATAGACCAAAGGGAGTGATAAAGGCCATCTTCCACTGGTCTTCTTCCCGAATTCGAATATTATTATATCCCCACCTGATGTCGAACTTGGTGAAGATATTTGCGTCCTTCATGTCATCAATTAATTCTGAGATCAGTGGAAGAGGGTAGGCATTATGGATGGTGTGAGTGTTAAGATATCGGTAGTCTTGGCAGGGCCATAGTGACCCATCTTTCTTTGGAACAAAGAAAAATGGTGCTGCTTGAGGGAAAGTGGATGGTACGATTCGACCTGATTTGAGATGTTCAGAGATGAAATCTTGACATGCTTTATGCTCTTGTGGGTTAAGGTAATATGTTTTGCCTATCTTCGGGACAAAAGAAGGTTTGAGATTGACTACATGGTCATATGGTCTGTGGTCAGGAAGCTTGTTGAAAGTTTGTTCAGCAAAGACATCTGTAAAATCTTTGCACCACATCGGTAAGGTGGTCTAGGTCCTTTCTTGTTGTTGTTCCAGTTCCATAGACAAGGTGATTTTATTGATATCAGCCCATCCCAATTCTTCCCCAGGGAGGTACTCATGAAGAGACACAATGTCCCAGGATGAACCGGACAGGTCGACATTTCGGATATCTTCTTCGTCATCTCTTTCTAGGGATAGTTCATCTTTGGCCCAATCGATTTTTGGGTTCCATTTCCTCAGCCAAGGTATTCCCAAGATAATCTGGGGGGTTTTGAGCTGGGTGATCATTAGTCCAATGCGTTCATGATGATTGTCGATGGTTAAGTCTGCCCATGCTTCGTATTTAATAGTGCCTCCCTTGTTTCCAGTTCCGTTGACATTAAGGGCAGTCAGAGGTTGTTGCAAGGGTATTTGGGGAAACCAATGTCATGTGACGAGGTTTGAATTGATAAAATTTCTGGTTGCTCCTGAGTCAATGAGAGCAATGGTTTCGACGATTTCTTTTCCAGTATGTAGTTGGACGGGAATTCTCAAAGTTCTCTTGTTCATCATGGCTATGAATACATGGTCTAGACTATGAGAAGGAGACGTCGACCATCCTTCTCTTTTCAAAAATCCAAGGGGGTAGATTCAGTTTCTTCATCGAAGCAGATTTGGAGAGTTTGCAAGATCTGCTTTGGGTCTTTCCCTTTTCCTTTAAGGGAAGTGATGTACGAGTTGATGGGGTCTGCGATTTTTGATGAGGAAGGTTCGCTGGTAGTGGTGGGGATGATGGCAGTGGGCAGAGTAGTTGAGGTAGCTTGAATCTGTGTCGTCAATGACTTGGGGGAAAAGGTGACTCTACAATTCTGAGCAGAGTGTCCAACCTTTCAGCATTTGAAGCATCGGTTCTCTCGGATGCAACGAGCTCACTCGGTGGGGGTAAGTTTCTTAAGGCAGACTACATCTATGTCCATAGCATTCGGGTCTCTGGTACGAGAAGATGGAGATGAGTTGTTCGAGTAACGGACCCCTCTCTTGAGGTCCTTAATTTTCATCAACTGCTGGTGATAAGTTTTCACTTTCTCAATCCAGTCTTGGATAGTGGTGGCTGATTTCTTGGCTCCGAGAATCATGATGGCAAGTTTCTGGTTGATACCTGCAGAGAAGTTGTTGATGAGGGCATTATCCTCAGTTACTCTGGCTTTAGCTGCTAGAGATTGGAACTCAGTGATGAATTCTTGGAAGCCATCGTCCTTACTAGTCTTGGTTTGGATGAGATGGTGAAGCTCCATTCGAGCTTTTGCTTTGGTGTCGAATGGGAAGAAAGTGGACTGGAAGTCCTCCATGAATTTGGCGAAAGTTTTCTTGGTAGTGTCAACAGTGGCATCGGCCATCTTATTGTACCACATTTCTGAGAACTGGATTCCTCTGCCTTTACTCATCTTGTTCAGGCAGGTCAAGATCTTAGTACCATCGTCAGAGTAGATTGATGGGTTGACTGAAAAGTAGGCGTTCATCGCCTTGATCCATTGAGTGGATTCATCAGATTCGCCAGAGAAGTCTGCTGGAAGAGCAGCTTTAACTTCCAATCGGGGAGTAGACATGATGATTGGTGGTAGACTGGGGGGTGTACTAGGTGGTGGTGGACTGGATGGTGGACTGGTAAAGATGGAGCTGGGTGATCTGGGTGCGGTGATCTGGGATAAGACTCGGGGTGCCATAATCTGGAGCAAGGGTTGTGGTGCTAGGATTCGCAGAGTGCTGCGACTAGGAGGTGACTGGGTTACTGGGTAGGTACCAGGTTGATAGGTATATTTGGTTTTGGGATATAATGCTGGGTTGCTGGACTGGGTCGATGACAAAGCGATTCATCGACTAGGTGATAACTGGGTTTCTGGGGAATCTTCCTCTTCACTGAGAGGTGGTCTGATGGTACTGGGTGCTATGATGGCAAGGAGATAGTCCTACTCCGATGATAGGAGGGACAAGGGTGACTTTGAATCTTTTGTTGGACCTAATGCTACTATGTCATATGGGGAACACGCAATGGAGAGCTTCTTGATATTAGGCTAACTAACTCGAGGGAAGTTCTACCAAAGAGAGGAGCTCACGAAGAGTTGCAACGTCCTTTGATATTACTTAAGTTGTGTTAGGCAGGAAGACACAATGTATTCAAAGTAGAGAAATACTACCGAAGGTAACTATGGTGTAGAGATAAGTAACAACTACCATAGTAAGCAAGTAACGATGATAAGGAACGATCATCGTAGACTAGTAGTCAATAGAGATATCATGAGATAACCATAGTAGGTAGATGACTATGGAGTTGGAATAGAAGCGATGAGGAACTACAGAATAGATCCAAGTCAAGAAGTAAAAGAGTAACTAATAGTGTGAAAGAATGAGCACAAGGAAAACAGTATGAAAGCGTACTTGAGTAAGCTATATCTCAGGAAGAACTGGAATTGAGATATGGATGACTAATTGAATCTATTGTCGAGAGCCTAACAGCAAGCAGTAGTAAGAAGAAGGGGAGAAATAAAGGGGGCGCACTAAGAGGGTAACAGATTGTAACAACAGACCTTCAATAAACTCCCCGATCATCGTCCTTATGACCATATTGTCAACCTAAAACCCTCCTTCATTCTGAAAATAGGCAAAACATATTACCTCGATCCAAAAGAGCATCAAGCTTGTCAGGAATTCATCACTGAACATCTTAAGTCTGGGTGGATAGTGCCATCCACTTCTCCCCAAGCAGCACCCTTCTTCTTTGTACCTAAAAAAGACAGGTCTCTATGACCTTGTCAGAATTATCAGTACCTTAACACTCACACTATTTACAATGCCTACCCTCTCCCCTTAATTTTGGAACTCATTGACAACATGAAAGACATGAATATCTTCATCAAGTTTGACATCAGATGGGAATATAACAACATTCGCATCTGGAAAGAGGACCAATGGAAGATGGCTTTCATCACTCCCTTCAGTTTGTTTGAATCAACAGTACTTTTCTTTGGCCACAGCAATACTCCCCCTACTTTCCAGACATTCATGAATCACATCTTTGCTAATATGATTGCTGAATGGTGGCTTAAAATCTATATGGATGACATGGGCATTTGTATAAAGGACGACTTGGAACTACATCATGAAAGAACTTGATGAGTCCTTCAATGACTACGAGAACATAAGCTATCTCTGAAACTGGCCAAATGCAATTTCAACACTTTCCAGATCAACTTTCTCAGAATCATTGTGGACAACAGATTAGTGAAAATGGACCTGGTCAAACTTTCAGCCATCAGTTCTTGGAAACCCCCAATCACAGTCAAAGGAGTCTGGTCATTTATGGGATTTGCCAACTTCTACTGAAAGTTTATCTCTAACTTCTCCAATATAGTCACCCCATTGAATCTACTTACTTGAAAGAATCAACCCTGGGACTGGACTCAACTACAGCAGCACGCCTTTGATCAGTTAATCAGTATATTTTCATCCACTCCAGTCCTCCATATCCCTGATCTAAACAAGCCATTCACCATCATAACTGACACCTCCTTGATTGCCACTGGAGCTGTCTTGATGCAAGCAGACATCAATGGCAACCTTCACCCCTGTTCCTACTTCTCTAAAACATTTATTTCAGCAGAACACAACTATGATATCTATAATTGAGAACTGCTGGCCATCATCCTCACCCTTACCAAGTGGAAACTGAAATGACTAACCCACTGAAGGATCAGTAGTTTGAACTATAAGATAATAATGGTGAATCTGAACCTCCTAGTGAGTAGAAAAACTCCAAGAGAACAAGACTAGTGTCCTCTAGAGCTGGGGATGTCTCTTATATACTATTCTATGGTTTGTACAAGTGTATGTTACATCTGAGATATGCTATGCTAGAGTGTTGGATATGTACTTCATGTTCTACATCTGTTTCTAAGCTATGCTACAATATAGTTTTAATAGGGAGAATCGAGGTTAGTTCTAGAATTACATGTGGTAGGCAGTGAAAGGTATGTTGTATGGTGTGTACTACACATGTTTAGGGCAAGGGTTAGTTGCATAGCCTTGAGGCATGAGGTATTGCATGAGGTGTACTAATTTTAGAGTATAGAATGGAGTTCTAGATGTAGATTGAGTGGTGTGCATGATTGAGGCAAGCCCTTGGTGCCACATGTGGTCAGGGGTACATACTGCATAGCCACTATGTCAGAAGTGATGAGTAGCATCTAACTTGTCCGCATATTTAGAGGAATTAAATGAATAAATGTTTAGAGAGTAATTTCAATGATCTGATCATATATTTATGAAATCTTAATGTTTTGGCTTCGGGATGATGTGAGCTCCCAGATAGGGGTTAGGGGTGTTCATTGTTCATTGTTCGGTGTTCATTGTTTGGGTGTTTTGGTGTTCGTTTTTGGAAAACACTCTCTAAGTGTTAGGAATGGTTTAAAGTTGATAATTTAAGTATTCTATTAGTGAAATAAGACATTTTGAGTGTGTAGAAGCATTCATGTGTCATCCATGGTGTTATGCACTGCACAGCCACCAATGGTATTAGAGTACATAGGTAGATTTTGAGTATTAGTGTTCATATATGATCTATGGACATTATATTCATCATTGGCTGGTTAAGAGTGGTTCTGCATAGTCATAAGGCTTAGAATGGTCCCTTATGATGCATAGATGAGGTTGTAACAGAAACATTATCTACTTGGCACCAACCACCCTGTCACCATTATCACGGACCATAAGAACCTCTCTTACTTGAAAGATCCTTACAAACTTTCCCATTGCCAGACTCATTGGAGGCTATTCCTCCAAGACTTTGACATCCTATGGAAGGTTACACCCAGTACTCAGATGGGTCCAGCTGATACATTATCACAAAACTCAGATGTGGACATCTCTGAAGACAATGCACAAAGCTCCATCATCTCTGAACCTGTTGTTGTCCATGCTCTTGACACCAGAATTGCTGAACTAGTCCACTTATCATCCATTGGCAACCCATTAGTACTCCATGCCATTGAAGGTCTTGAAAAAGACAACCCTCTCTTCACCAGATCTGCTCTTGCTGATTGGACCTTTGACAATGGTCACCTATACTTTAAAGGCCACTTATATATTCCTCCATCAGCTTGCTCTTCTATCCTCTCTCCTATCCATGAATTGCCCACCACTGGCCATCTGGGCCAGTTCTGAACCAAAGCCCTGATAGAATGAGACTACTGGTGGCCAGGGTTGGCTACCTTCATCCACAACTTTATCAATGGGTGTGCCATTTGCCAACAGAACAAGGTCAACACACATCCAACTATACCACCTCTGTCTCTGATTCCATTACATTCTACCCTGCCATTCAAACAAATCTCTGTAGATCTTATCACAGATCTTTCTGAATCCCAATGATATGATGCTATTATGGTTGTGGTCGACCATGGGCTTACTAAGGGGGTAATTCTTGCCCCTTGCAAAAAATCAATCACTATGGAAGGCATTGCTCAACTCTTTCATGACTTTGTTTTCAAAAGATTTGGCCTCTATGACTCAGTCATATCAGACAGAGGCCCTCAGTTCATCTCAGCTTTTGTCAGAGAGCTAGTCAGACTGCTCAAATTTAATGTCAAGTTGTCCACTATCTACCACCCTCAGACTGATGGACAAACTGAGCAGATGAATCAAGAACTAGAAATCTATCTTTGCATCTTTACCATGAACCAGCCAAGAAAGTGGGCTGACCTTCTTACCACCACTGAATTCACTCACAACATGGCTCCTCATTCATCCACCAAAGCATCCCCCTTCTCATTAATACTCAGATATGAATCTCAAGCTTATCCACCAATCAGAAAGACGTTCCTCCCCACTCTAGAGTCTAGACTCACCATCCTTGATGAATCAAGAAAAGAAGTGCTAGCTGTGCATGATTCAGCCCAACGGATCATGACCATTCAGGTAACCAGGCACTTTGTTCCTTGGAAAGTAGGAGCCAAGGTTTGATTGGAAGCAACTAATCTCCATATCAAGACCTTATCATGGAAACTAGCCTCTAAATGATATAGTCCTTTTGAGATCACTCAAGTACTCTCAACCCTTTCCTACCGACTTAAGCTTCCATCCACCTGGAAAATCCATGACGTCTTCCATGCTTCACTTCTATCACCATACAAAGAAACTGCCATGCATGGCCCCAACTTCCTCTATCCACCACCTGACCTGATCAGATCAGAAGAAGAATATGAGGTGGAGCACATTGTCTCCCACTGAGGCAGTGCATCTAGAAGACAATACCTAACTGCATGGAAGGGCTATCCATCATCAAAAAACACCTGGAAACCTGAGAGTAATCTCCATCATGCACAGCAAATTCTTGATCACTATAAGAAGGACAACCAACTCTAAGAGATGGTCAATCAAGACGTCAGTCTCTTCATGAGTATCACCTTGAATGAACCACCTCCAACTCTATTGGGAACACAATGTCTACCTGCTCCTCATCATCACAATCCTCCTTTGCATCTTATTCTCTCATCGTTTCTCATATTCGAACTACCTTAGTGAGGTCATTGTTACTGCCAATTGACCATGCTCTTACCCTGTTCACCGCTATCCTGTCTAACCTAGCCCTCCTATTAATCATTGAAAACCTTTTGTTATACCACCAGGATGTAACTTCTCAGGAACTGATCAGGTTATTCCATGACATAAATAAAGTTCAACGATTTCATACGCTAACTGCTCCAAATGACTTATCTTCTTTATATGGTGTTCTAATGCATTTTCTTCTCAGCAACCTTCCCCAACAAGTTCTAATCCTATTATATATCCATGGCTTTGCCACCTTTGTAGAGCAAATCCCTAGAGATCACCTATTTCCCACCTTTTCACCTATCTTTTATTCTATGTTACTGGAAGAACGAAAAGTCTACTTGTCCTCTACTGCTCCCCTCTCATCTGCTCCTTAGTACATCCTTCCTTCTTGGTCATCCACCACAATCCCCTCATCTCTGATCACTCTACTGCATCGTCTCTCTTTTCCTCCTCCGTCACCCACTGTTGCTCTCTCTGAGACTACCCTAGAACCAGAGTCCATGACAATAGAAGAAGAAGATCAATCCTCTGTCAACAGAGCTGCCCAATGATTGTCTGAATCATATCACATTTCTGGCATCAACAGAGTAATCATTCTCTCAGCCCCTACTAGGCTACTACCTACTGTCATACGTTGTCGACCTGCCTCTGTGTTAACTGAGTGTTTTTGCTGCCATCTGTTGGGCCACTATCGAGAAGATTGCCTGCATTACATCTGTCCACACTGTCATCTTTCAGCACCTGGTCACCTCCAATATTTGTATATTTGCACCCAATGCAGCTTTTGTAGTCATTGGAGACACTCTGGTCACTTCTACCCCATACGATCATGCACACTTTATAATCAATCAGAGCATGTGGTGGACAACTGTCCATTTGAACATTTATCTCCAGAGCAGGCCTTGGACATCTATGGAGAATGTTTCCCAAATATTTTGTGAGCATGGAGTGGATCTGGTATTCATCAAACCAGGGTTTCAATTTTACAAAGGGGGTAATGTTACAATCTTATTTCTATCTTCATCATTATTGCTCCTCTGCTTTGCACAAACTACTGTCCTCTTTGGCATCATCCATGTCACTTATGATTACTTCTTGTTGGCAGTTTCCCTTTGTCCCCATTAGATTTATTTATGATCAGCTTTTGAAGGTTAGTTCTGTATTTGTCACATTGAACAATCACTCCTCGGCTAAGTCTCTTATCTCGGCCTTGTAGTTCCTATCTCTTCACCTTCCATGTCCTTCTATAACTTTCTACTGTAGATTAGTTAATCCACAGTGCTTCTTTCTGTTTATATCTTCTCTGGGCTAGCCCTCATCTAAATTAGCTGTCACTATTTAAACCATAGGATAGCAATATGTAATGGTTTTCTTACTTTGAATCTATTGTATATTTCACCTAGCACTTTATTTGGTTAGGGACATTGTGACTCTTCATGAGCTCCTCCTCTGATCAGATCTCCTCAAGTCTGTTAGTCCCTGACATCAAGAACTTGCTGCTTCATGTTCTATGTAAGACATTGTAGCATTAGGTCTAACAGAGGACCCCTTGGTCATCAATTTAGGTCCTTATATACCTAGTATATATTTGTTCCTATTTGATCCATTATCCCAAATATATAAGTGAACAGCCATAAGGCTGTGAAGCAGAGATGAAAGACATGAGGTGTAATATATCAGAATGGAAGGAAAGCATAGCAATGCATAGCCATAGAGTAAAGGGTAGTGGTAATGAAATGTATGAGGCATAGAAATGGAAGCATATGAATAAAGTTAAGTTCTGTCATATAAAGTTCAATAAGTCCTAATGTGTTGTAGGAGCACGAAGCTCCCTACATTTGTAGACTTGGTTTTTCCCACTTTCAGATCACTTTGCATCCTCTAGCATCCATCATGCAAGCATCCTATCCTGTCCTGTGTTCGTTGAAGGCTGATTCACCCCCTATTTGTATGTATCCAGTCTTATCTGTACATGGACTAACTATCCGGTTACACTATCCACTCTATCTACTATCCAACTTATCTCAGGACTAGCAACTGAGATGGTTAGTACCTTATCATATGTTTTCTTGTGTCCTGGTGTCACAACATTTATTTCTATCACTTCTATCTCACCTGTCAATACTTTGACATTGACATATATTTCATCTTTTTCTGACAGTCCTGGGAAATACCTGGACTATAAATCTCTATACCTGCCTTGTGTAATGGACTTTTTTCATTTGGATCACCATCTATCAGTCACATCTTCATTCGTTGTTGTCATCGTCATCGCTTGTCTCAATCTGGTCCTCGTCCTAGACCAGTTTTCATACAATCTGCTTCACTTTCAATCTGGAATCGACCAGACCGACCCTTCTGATGCTGGGCCTACATCTAGTTACCCCTTCTCATCTGTCTACCTTTGCTGGACCCCTCTAGGGACGAGCATAGCTTGCTTCCTTCAACCCCTTCCTTATGGTAAACCCTCTAGGGACTTAACCTACCACCACACCACTTATCTTTCTTACAACTGAAGCCCACCATGAAAGGTTCACCCAGATTGTTGAGGAGGTCACTCAGACTCAGGCTTCAGCATCAAGAGTTAGAAGAACTCACCACTGACCTCAGCTGTCTAGATATCTCTAAAGATTCTGACCTTCTGATTCCGATTATACCAGACAGAGCATCCCACAATTGTTCTAACTTATCTGCTTCTCCTGTTGTGGATTCACTTTTTATGCCTGGAGGTTTTACGAGTTCCACTCCTTGAAGGACTCCTTCCTTAGGACAACCTCAATCTCTTAACCTATTTTTGTCCTCACCTCTAACTCCTATCTCATCCTCTTCCTTTCATTACCCTTCACCAGTGCCATCTAACCATACTTCATCATCTGGCCTTTCTTTTCTCCTTGATATGTCTATCCATCTGCTTGTATCCACTCCTAGTCTGCTTACTTCATTACCTCCTTCTGTCGTCTCCTCTCTATCTACTTTACCTATTTCTAATGTTCTACAGAATTCTCTTGCACCAATGGTGAATCCAGTATTCCATATGCCCCTTCAAGGCACACCTAATGCACCTAAATTTGATGGCAAGACACCGTCATAGCTTCCTCGCTACTTAGAGGACATTGAGCAACTAGGCAACCAAGCTAGTTTTGATGATGTAGGTAAAATCAAGGCATCAATCTGCTATGCTGACCTAAAAGAGGTGAAAGTATGGGAAATTTGCCCAGAGTCCACCACTATTCCAGTGGACTGGGATGACTTCATCATAGCAGTCAAAAAGCTGTATCCTGGCGGTGAAGAGAGTAACCGCTATTATCATGCTGATCTACAATATTTAGTTGAGGACTATCAAAAGAAGCAGATGCAAAATCAGGACAATCTGGACAAGTATACCAGGAAATTTCTGCTACCCTTATTGTGACCAGAAAGCTGTCCGAGATGGAACAGGATATGCTATTCCTGGTTGGCTTTCCTGCTCTCCTCCAGGAGTGCATTCATTATCAACTCACTATCATCAAACTGGACTTATATCCAGATGACCCCTATCCTATCAACAATGTATCCACTGCTGCCAAGTTCCTCTTAACTGGCTCAGCTCTTTGTACCTCACTATCTGCCTTGAACATCATTCCTCATATCCAACAATTGTTTCCCTGTCCTATGTTATCCGCTCCTACTCCTTCATATAATCCTACTACACCTATGAAGACAGAAGCCAATGCTGCAATGCGTGCTGCACCTTTATGCAAATTCTGCATAGGCGCTAGACACTGGACATGTACATGCACTATCTGTATGGAGTACCTCAACTTGGGCAAGGTAGTCCGAGGTAGTGATGGAAGGCTCTATATGCCAGATGGTTCAGAGATTCCACATGTACCAGGTGGAAGGTGTCTTAAAGATGCTATCGACCAGATGCTTGCTGTGATGACTATGCAGGCTTCTACTGTTACCACAGCACTGCTGTCATCTGCCTATCTGGATGTTCCTGTGATCTTGGAAATTGATTCCTCAGTGTTACAATCACTTTCCTCCTCACTTCACTCATACTCCTTTTATTCACACAACCTACAGTTCTCTTTGATATGGTTCACATTACTTACCATCATTTCTTGTTAGTAGTTTCATCTCATCCTCACTTCATTCAGCTGTAGACCAGTTCTTGAAGGTATGTCAGATCGTTTCTATTTGAATGCTCTCTCCTTGGCCAAGTCTCTTGTCTCAGCCTCGTAGTTCCTATTGTTCCATCATATTCCATCATGTTCTACTATGGATTACTCATCCACAGTAACACTTCCTTTTATACTTAGTTGGGCCAGCCCTATACCAAGTCAGCAATCACTATTTAGACAGGTTGTGCATATGTATTAGTTCTCTCCTCACTTTGAATCTATTGTGCATTTTGCCTAGCATTCTGTTTGGTTAGGGACATTGTGACTCTTCGTGAGCTCCTCCCCTAGTTGAACCTCCTTGAGTCTGTTAGTCCCTAGCATCAACAACTCGCTGTCTCGTGTTCCACACAAGGCATCGTAGCATTAGGTCTAACACTCAGCCTATGTGGCAACGGAAACTGAGATGGAAAATGATTCACCATCCATTGTTGCTGATGCAGAATTTCAGCCCTATCTAGCTCAGGCTTGGATGACCTTCCAAGCAGACAAGGCATCTAAGGACAAGGGCAAATGCCCGCAGTTTGACGGTGTCCATGTTCCTAATAGGAAGCAACTGGATAACTGTGCAGCAATGGTATCTGAGGAAATACTTTCTCCAGAGTTGCAGCAAACTGCTGGGATGTCTTCTTCTTGTCCTATGCATAACACTGACAAGGATTCTACTCCTCAAGCTATATCTCACAATCCTGCAGGTGGTCTCTCTAGCTCTTTGAAACCTGTGACTGTTGGTCCTCCAGGACCTACTGCTGGTCAATCCAGTTCAGCAGGAAATACTTCTTTTCATCCATTGCAAGCTAACCCTCCTTTAGCCCCTATAATGCAGTACAAATATTCGTTCCCTCTTGAGGATGAGGCTACACCTAGGCGAGTCCTAGAGTGGATGCTGGACTCAAGCATACCAGTACCTGTAAAAGATTTATTCACTATATCATCTGACTTCTGGAAGCAATTCCATAATCTAACTACTGTGAAATGTGTCACTAACCCTTCTAATCATCTTGTCCAGGTCAACGAGCTCACTGGCAGAGATCCTGCTACTGTTACATGAGAATTTGGTGACTGAATACTCAGGAATGACGAAGGGCTCATCGTGGCTCACCATAACCTGCCCCTTCGAGCAATCAAAGTCAAGGTGGGGAATTCAGGGTGTGCTCTTATGGGTGTCCTGGATTCAGGTTCAGAAATTATTGTGATGCCCAAGCAGATATGGGAAGAGTTTGGACTACCAATCCACTCTGACCATGTCATGAACATGTCATCTGCTAATACCAGTGTTGACAGGACTATAGGGGTACTTGAGAACCTCACTCTAGATGTGAGCACAGGTGAGATTATGGTCCAGGTCCAGATCCTGGGTTGCGCCAACTTTGACCTGTTACTGGGTCGACCATTTCACTGTCTTATGAGTGCTAACACTGAAGATTTTCCAAATGGATCTCAGACCATTACTCTTTGTGACTCTAACATGGAAAAGCAGTATACCTTGCCCACGAAACCATGGTCTGAAGGGTGTCCTCGCTGCCATGAAAAGAAGCAGTGCAATAACCACCAATCCATTATAGAGATGGATTTTTAGACATTGATGATCTGCTTCATAGCTGAGGAGAGTTCGGTGAACAATCCATTTTATTTGCTTTTACTTGTTCATCATTTATTCATTCCTCTTTTATAATGCCTTCTTCTTATATGCGTCTTCCTCCTCTCTCCATTGGACCTATTTCTTCTTCACCACATTATGATTTCTTATCTTCTATACAATCTGTTTTTAATCCAGACACTTTATCCGCTTTATCCTCTATTTATTCTTATGACAAAACATTGCATGCACTGGTCTACAAGCCAGTTGTGAAAAAAGTGCAGTCTATCCTCGCTCCAATGGACAAGAAGTATCATATCATCAGGACTCTTTCTGAGAATCTGCTTGCTGGATTAAAGTCTTTACCTATTCATCCTCCTGACTTCGTCCCTGGTGTTCACTTCACCTAGGAGCATGCTGACAAACTAGATCTCGATTCTGCTAACTGGCTTTGGCCAGAAGAACTCAAACTCATTCACTGGATAGTCTGCGAGCATGAGATGGCTTTCACTTGGGAACCTTCTGAGCATGGCCATCTTGATGAAAGATATTTTCTCCCTGTCAAAATTCCTACCATACTCCATACACCGTGGGTTATGCATAATATTCCTATTCCCTCTGCCATATGGGAGGAGATGATCCAGATCATCAAGGACTGCATTGCATCTGGGGTCTATGAACCATCTACTACTGCTTACCAATCTTGATGGTTCTATATTATTAAGTAGGATGGCAAATCTCTCTTCCTTGTCCATAATCTTCAATCTCTCAATGTGGTCACTATCCATGACTCCTCTACTCCTTCCTTTGTTGAGCACTTCGCTGAATCCTTCACCAGATATGCAGTGTATGGCATGATGAATCTCTTTACTGGATATGATCAACGTCCACTTCATCTGGATTCACATGACCTTACTATCTTCAACTCCCCAATGGTGTTACAAACACTCTTTTTGCAACATCATAACTTATACAAATATCAACCAAAGCTCCTCCACAATGAGATTAAACTAGCCACTCAAGTCTAATGCTTGTCGTTAGGCTTGCAGCTCAAATCAAGTACCCCAAATTATAACATCACGACTCCCTTTACCTTTACATCCACTAAGTGTGAACTAACCCTGCCCTAAACTCTGCTTACACTCTCATGACTTCACGACAGCATGATGCTTGACATTGTATGACTAATGACATTCTGTATATAGATATATTGAACTTTACTAGACAGAACTTAACTTTATTCATATGCTTCCATTTCATGCCTCATGCATTTCATTTCCATTATCCGTTATCCTATGGCTATGCCTTATGCTTCTCTTCCATTTTAATATGCCACTTAACTCATGTACACCTCATTGTTTTTATCTCTGCTTCATAGCCTTATGGCTGTTCCTGTCTCTATTTGAATAATGGACCAAATATGTACAAACATGTAGTAGAGTATATAAGGACCCAAATCAATGACCAAGGAATCCTCAGTCAGATCCTCTTGGGTTTTCCCCTACTTCCATTTGACTCTCAGTCTAAGCTTCCTTGTGGTAACCTAAAAGCTCTAGTAGCAATTAGGGTTGTTTCAAATGGGTCCTCAGCATCTTACCACTGTTCCCATGGGATACTCCAATTCCATCCCTATCTACCAAGGGGACATGTGCTTCATCTTTCAGGATGAAATCTCTTGTTATACCTGTCCATTCCTCGATGATATGCCTACCAAATCTGTCACTATGCATTATCAGAGATCAGATGATACCTACAAAACCATTCCAGAAAACTCAGAAATCCATCACTTCATTTGGAAGCATTTACAGGTCGTCACATGTCTCATCCAACACTTGCAGAATGTCAGCTTGACTATATCCGCTAAGAAGTTCGTGCTGGCAGTGCCAGATGCTACTATAGTTGGGCATAAGTGCACCACTGAAGGGCATGTACCTCATAAGAAAAAAGTGCAGAAAATCCATGACTGGCCAGAATGCCAGAACCTTACATAGGTTCGTGGATTCTTAGGTGTGTGTGGTGTCCTTCGAATCTTTATTCATGATTTCACATCTATTGCCTGCCTGTTGGTCCATTTGATGCAGAAAGGCACTCCCTTCGAATGGAGGGACTTTCAAAAACTAGCTATGCAGCATCTAAAGGACGTGATCTGTCATTCCTCTGTGCTTCGATGATTGGACTATGAATCTGGTCGCGAGGTGATTCTGGCTGTAGACACATCTGTAATCACAGTCAGATACATCCTGTTATAGGAAGGGGATAACAGTAAATGCTATCCCAATTGTTTCAGTTCCATTACTCTCAATGAGGTCAAGAGTCACTATTCTCAAGCGAAGCTCGAGCTTTATGGATTGTTTCACTCCCTACGATCAGTCCACATTTTCATCTTTGGAGTTGCTAACCTTACAGTGGAAATGGACACCAAATAAAGCAACTATAAACTAAAGGACAATCCTATACAGGATTGCTAGTCATCGATGTCAAAAGATAAGAGAATGAGAGAGAGTAAAGGATCAAATCTAGGAACTCCCCACTTGTAGTGATGAGTATCAGAATGACATTGGAGCAATACTGTTGTACTACTACAATGTATCGAATGATTGTATATCATAAGGAAGTAAAACCTTAGAAGTCCATAGTGTTGTAAACTACTTAGGGAACGTAATACGTATGTAGTATAACCAATCAAGCTCTGCTTGTAAGCCATCATATACATCAGTCTGTGTACATCTGAGGTGTATAATGATAGGGTGGTCATGGGCTGATACAACCCATGGGGACTTAGATTCAGATTTGGTTCACAAGTTGACTAGGCTCATGAACTACTTGGGTATGAAGTCACATCTTGATGCTTCACCGAGTTTAGAGGGTTTTGAGGCTCGGTTGACTTTGGCCTCCTTGGATAGAGCAGGCCGCTGGACATACAGCACTGTGCTCTGGTAGTGATAACCCTAGCAAGGGGAACCTAGCCACCATTGTGGTACTCCATTGAGCATCCCCTCTATATCCCTATACCAACTTAATGGAGGATATCAGAAAGAACTAGATTGAGGAACTTTATATCAAAGGCCCAGGTTTATATACTACATGGGGTGTGTACTTATTTGTATCTATTTGTGTATGTAAATAGTCCATGTTAGGAAACATATATCCATAAGGAGTAATATGAGGCTGTGAGTGATGAGTCCTTGTGACTCAGAACATATCCGTGCATAGGTTTGTGGCACATCTTTAATAATATGGAGATTAAATGCATGTTGCACACACATTGTGTGGGAGAATGGAAGTTCAGAAGCATGATGGACATGTTGTCCATTATAGTCATGGAAATAGAAGTTAAGGAACTTCTACATGGAGATTAAAGAGAATCGTGACATTTAACGAGAGTGGGTCAAGGGTTTGTTACTCTTGATACATGACTTGGTAGAATAAAGCAAGTGTGCTTAGTAAGCTGCTTAGTCAGTGAGCTTAGTCATTGTTTCAAGGAAAAAGTGTTAAGTTCTGAAGGACGAGGTATTGCATTAAGTAGCATTTGTAACACCAAATATGTCAAGGGTATAATCAACAACCTTGACTTACAACCCAACATGACCATAAACTGGTGGATCACTGGTATCCTTCTATTCGATTTTCATCTTGTTCATGTCCCTGCCACCCAACATATGGGGGCAGATGGACTGTCTCATCGTCCACCATCTGAGAATGACCCTCCAGAAGAGGACAATTTCGAGGATTGGCTGGATAGAGCATACTCCTTCTCTATTTCTCTGTTGAACAATCATTTCCCTCTACTATCTGCTAGTGCTCACACCTCTAGGTATTGGTCTAACAATCCACATCCCTCTCGCTCTTGTACTATTCTGTTGAACACCAATCTGGTGCAGGATAGTCCAATTATCCCTCAATCTTCAAAAGCCCTTATTAAGGAGGCATGAATCGAGCAGATTCAAAGTTTCCTTGATTCTTGCGTTCACCCTACTGATATGTCATACATGGACTATACCTTGTTTGTCCACTCTGCAACTCATTTCTTCCTTCTCAATGACTCTTTATACCATTGTGAGCTGTATGGTCGTCACCAGCTGGTTGTTTCAGTTGAACGTCGCTATGGCCTTATTAAGGAGGCTCATGATGACCTCAGGCACAAGGGTGTCTTCACTGTCTGCACATGATTGCTTTTATGCTTTTGGTGGCCCATGTTGATAGACGACGTCAAATGGTACATCAAGACATGTCATGAGTGCCAAATCTATCAAATCCAGAAACTACACATTCCATCCACTGTTCCTGTGGTAGGCAGTTTGTTTCATAAACTTTATATTGATACTATGATAATGCCGTGCTTCGGTGGCTACTGTTTCATTGTTCAGGCTCAGTGTGCTCTTACAGTGTATCCAGAATGGTGGATGCTCAGATCTGAGAATGCATCTGCCATTGCCTCATTCATCTTCAAGGATATCCTCTGCAGATGGAGTGCTATATCTGAATTAGTTACTGACAATGGATCTGCATTTGTACAGGCACTCAATATACTAGTGAACCAGTATGGTATCTACCATATATGGATTTCTCCCTATAACTCTCAGGTGAATGGTGTGGTTGAACAGTGTCACTATGATGTCCAGGAGGCCATCGTTAAAAGTACCCTGGGAGGGAAGATTCACTGGCCTATGGCTGCTCACTCAGTTTTCTGGGCAGAGCAAGTCACTATCCTCAAGTCAACAGGACTCTCACTGTACTTCATGGTATACAGCATCGAGCCCCTATTTCCTTTTGACCTCATAGAGGCTATATTCCTTGTGCCTTTACCAGATACTGAACAAGTTTCTAGAACTGCCCTGATTGCTTGGCAAGCTTCACAGCTCCAAAAGCATCAGAAAGATATAGATGGTATGTATAAATGTATACTCTTGTCATGGTTTGCATCCATCAAACAATTCAAGGCACATTTCAAGAACTGAATTCAAGATACATCATTCAATCCTGGTGATCTCATCTTAGTCCATAATACATGGATTAAGAAAGAGTTGAACTAAAAGATGAAGCCATGATACCTTGGTCCAATGGTGGTTCTTCATAGGACTACTGGAGGTTCCTACTTGTTGGCAGAGTTGGATGTGCCATCTCCAAGTTATGATATGTGGCATTTCACTTGCTGCCTTACTTCTCAAGGACACAGATTACCTTTCCAGTTACTGACCTGACCAGATTGGCTGATCACAAGTTAGATGAGTTTGAAGCTGAGGAAGATATAGAGAGTTATGATGAGGAAGATGAGGCAGTGATCTTCGATGACTAGCTCACCTCCAATACAAAAACACAACCATATACCTGCTATATATCCATTTCATCCCAGGTTTAGTCTGGTGCTCTCAGTTTCATCCCAGTATTCATCTGGTGTCTTGGTTTCTCGAAAACAACTACTGAAAAGAAAACAAAAACATTAGACATTCATACAATAGATTGTCATCATCTTTCTCTCTCATTTTCTCTCTCACATAACAGAACAAAAAGTCAAAAATAAAGATATGAACGAAGTCTTAGTCCCTTCTCCTCTACGCTGTCTTGACGAACTCACTATTTAGATATTTGTCTTTGAACATGCATAGAGGCAGCATACACTTTGGTGTTTGGTTTTATTCTTATCTAGTTTTATCTGATATGGACTATTAGGTATCCATGCAGGTAAAGACACAGAAAGGAGATGGATGAAGACAAGTCAAGTGGTATCTCACATTACAGTGTTGTCAATATACCATTTCATTTTTATGTTATTTCAGTCTCTGATTTATATTTGTTTCATACTTAGAGATCATGCTGGACACAGATGCAGACAAGGACAAGTGATGGGATTGCAAAGAAATGGCTATCGATGCTACAGAGCGACTACCTATCGACGAGCCCTCATGCCTTCCATTCCTTCAGTTGCCTCTTCAACTCATCGATTTCATGCAGCTGCATCCCTATCTTAACCATCAGGTCCACCATTACTGATTCTGCCCTCTTGATTTTCACTTGTGACTCCATTATCTTTGCCTCAAGTCGAGTGATGAGGCGAAGTGCAAAGTCTTGAGGCAATGACCATGTGCTGTGAGTGGTGACTGCCTTCTTCTTAGTGGGTCAGCCCTCTTCCTTGTCATCATTGGATTCGGATTCATCGATGACAATGGTGTTGTCCGGTAAGAGCTTGGGGGATGGCTGACAATGCAGTGGTGGAATTCGAACTACAGAGTTATCAGTCCAAACTGTTGACTACACATAATGACCACTTACCGACGGCCACCATCTTTCCCTTTCCTTTGTTAGCTGCCTTGTTCGTTGAGAGTCCATCTGCCTTCTTCAATGCCTTGCCATGCCCTAGCGACTTCTTACATCATGCCTTGAGCTTTGTGCATCGCTGGCAGGTGTGGTTCACCTGTCCAATACAAGGCTCTTTCACCCTGGCACATAGTTCACAAGGGACTCAATGGATATCGGCCAGTGAAACAGCAGTCTTCTTGGACGGTTCACCCTCGTCCTCGTCTTCATCATCCTCGATGATAGGCCTGGCATGCTATCGACTCATGAGTGCGGATTCATACGAACTACATAATAACTCATCTTGGATGCCTGCATAGTCTGCAGACCTGCTCTTCGTCCTGCAGAGGCAGCAGATGGATCTGAAGGTGCTACCTTCACACTACCCGCATCCGCTGACATACCGCCTTGAGGATCTGCATTCATCCCAGATGGGGTTGAGCGTGCTTCATCCACTTGCGCTGCATGCTTGTACTCCTTGTATTTGTTACAAATGCTCTTTTTGCAACATCGTAACTTATTCAAACCCTGATTAAAGCTCCTCCGCAATAAGGTTAAACTAGCCACTCAAGTCTAATGCTTGTTGTTAGGCTTGCAGCTCAAATCAATTACCCCAAAGTTATGACATTACGATTCCCTTTACCTTTACATCCACTAAGTCTGAACCAACCCTGCCCTAAACCTGCTTATACTTTCACAATTTCACGACAGCACGATGCTTGACATCATGTGACTTATGACTTTACACTTTTAGATTAATTGAACAGACAGAACTTAACTTTATACATATGATTCCATTTCATGCATTTCATCTCCGCTACCCTTTACCCTATGGCTATGCTTCATGCTTCTCTTCCATTTGATATGCCACTATGTCTTCTGTATTTCATTTCCACTTCATAGCCTTATGGCTATTCATGTCTTCATTTGGATAATGGACCAAATATGTACAAATATATAGTAGGGTATATAAGGATCCGAATCAATGACCAAGGGATCCTCAGTCAGATCCTCTTGGATTTTCCCCTTCACTTCTTGACTCTCTTAAGTCTATGCTGTAAGAAAGATAAGTGGTGTGGTAGGTTAAGTCCCTAGAGGGTTTACCACAAGAAAGGGGTTGAAGGGAGTGAGCTATGCTCGTCCCTAGAGGGGTTCAGCAAAGGTAGATAGATAAGGAGGAGTAATTAGACGTAGGCCCAGCACCAGGAGGGTCAATCCAGTCGATTCTGGATTAAAAGTGAAGCGGATTGCATGAAAACCAGTCTGGGATGAGAACCAGATTGAGACGAGTAATGATGACGATGACGATGAACGAAGATGTGACTAATAGATGGTGACCCAAACGAAAGGTATATTGCACAAGGCAGATACAGGGATTTATAGTCTGGGTATTTTCCAGGACTGTCAGAAAAAGGTAAAACATATGTCAATGTCAAAGTATTGACAGGTGAGATAGAAATGATAGGAATAAGTGTTGTGACACCAGGACACAAGAAAACATATGGTAAGGTACTAACCATCTCAGTTGCTAGTCCTGAGATAAGTCGAATAGTAGGTAGAGCGGATAGTGTAACCAGATAGTTAGTCTGGATATGGATAGGACCGGATACACATGAATAGAGGATGGATCAGCCTTCGACGAACACAGGACAGGATGGAACGCTTGCATGATGGATGCTAGAGGACGCAGAGTGACCTGAAAGTGGGGAAAACCAAGTCTACAAACGTAGGGAGCTTTGAGCTCCTACAATGCTTCCTAGTGGTAACCTGAAGGCCTAGTGCTATTAGGGTTGTTTCAGCATTCTGCTACCTGTCGCCTTCAATCTGCCACTTCATTCTTTCACCTACTCGCTGTGGGGCCGACCTCTTGCATCTTCAGAATGATGCAGTTTTCCACCAGTGTCTCTGCTCCATGCTTCTTGGCCTTCTTCAGGCAAGTGTGCAAGTCATCCTATGAAAAGAGTTAGCATGTTGGATTAGTTGCAATATGAGTGCCTCACACCAGGACTGTATCCCACTCCTTCACCCACATTTCCTACTCCTCCTGCAGTGTCTCCTTGTCATCTGATATTGTTTCACCAATGACATAGATGCAATCATTGGCAGATTTGAGCATCTTCACTGCTTGGACCTTAGGACTGTTGTCGATGGCAGTATGAAAGAATAAAAGAATATCGATGAAGGTGGACATGGTGGAAGTAGATGATGAAAAAGGATGATGAAGAAGTCATGTGACACATTGATGGGACTTATCTGACGATGCATGTTTCAAAGTCCGTTCTCTGCCAAGTCATGTGACTGACTGGAGACAGTCAGTATCTAAGTCCTCCATGGATGTAGGAGCACAAAGCTCACTACATTTGTAGACTTGGTTTTCCCCACTTTCAGATCACTCTGCATCCTCTAGCATCCATTGTGCAAGCATCCCATCCTGTCCTGTGTTCATCAAAGGCTAATCTACCCTCTATTTGTACATATCTGGTCCCATCTGTACATGGACTAACTATCTGGTTACACTATTCGCTCTACCTACTATCTGACTTATCTCAGGACTAGCAACTGAGATGGTTAGTACCTTATCATATATTTTCTTGTGTCCTGGTGTCGCAACATTTATTTCTATCACTTCTATCTCACCTATCAATACTTTGACATTAACATATGTTTTACCTTTTTCTAACAGTCCTGGGAAATATCCAGACTATAAATTCCTGTACCTGCCTTGTGCAATGAACTTTTTTCATTTGGGTCACCATCTATCAGTCACATCTTCGTTCATTATCATCATCATCATTGCTCGTCTCAATCTAGTCCTCGTTCTAGACCAGTTTTCATACAATCCGCTTCACTTTCAATCTAGAATCGACCAGACCGACCCTTCTGGTGCTGGGCCTATGTCTAGTTACCCCTCCTCATCTGTTTACCTTTGCTGGACCCCTCTAGGGACAAGCATAGCTTGCTCCCTTCAACCCCTTCCTTGTGGTAAACCCTCTAGAGACTTAATCTACCACCACACCACTTATCTTTCTTACAGCATAATGTTGTGAATCACACAGTGTCAAGTGCTATGCTGTCGTAAAGTCATGAAAAGTCAACAGTGTTTAGAGTAGGTAGGTTTCAGACCTAGTGGGCATAAAGATGAACAAAATGGAGTTTTGGGGTATTTGATTTGAGCTGCAAGCCTAACGACAAGCATTTGTTACAAACACTCTTTTTGCAACATCATAACTTATTCAAACACTGATTGAAGCTCCTCCACAATGAGGTTAAACTAGCCACTCAAGTCTAATGCTTGTCATTAGGCTTGCAGCTCAAATCAAATAACCCAAAGTTATGACATCACGACACCTTCAACTCTTTCTACTGTTAAGTCTGAACCAACCCTGCCCTAAACTCACTTATCATTTCACAAATTCATGACAGCACGATGCTTGACATCATGTAACTAATAACATTACGCATTTGGACTAATTGAACTTTATAGAATAAAACTTAACTTTATTCTGTATGCTTCCATTCTATGCCTCATGTATCTCATTACCACTACCTTTACCCTATGGCTATGCATTATGCTTCTCTTCCATTTGATACACCACATACCTCATGTATTTCATTTCTACTTCATAGCCTTATGGCTGTTCACATCTCCATTTGAATAATGGACCAAATAGGTACAAACATGTAGTAGGGTATATAAGGACCCGAATCAATGACCAAGGGATCCTCAGTCAGATCCTCTTGAATTGTCCCCTTCACTTCTTGACTCTTAAGCCTACACTTCCTAGTGGTAATCTGAAGGCCTAGTGCTATTAGGGTTGTTTCAGCATTAGACTTGAGTGGCTAGTTTAACCTCATTATAGAGGAGCTTTAATTGGAGTTTGAATAAATATTGATGTTTGCAAAAGAGCATTTGTAACAGTATCATTCACCTCATAGATAGTCTGGTTTGGCATCCTTCAGTTCAGATATGTATCTTTTCTTTTATGTCTATCTTCTTTTGCTCCTAAACTCCTGATCCTCTAAGACCACTTCTCTCTTTCCCTTCTATTCCTGATGGTCAGAGTCTTGTAATGTGTGTGTGCAATAATATTGGACTATTCCTCTCAAATCTGATTCTACTCATACTGGATTCATAATCCAGCTTACCATACTCTTTCCATCTCATTCCATCTTATCCTTACCTCCACAGAATCATTGATCACTATTTAGAGCAAGTCTCTTGTAGTATGAATCCCATTCTTGACCTTCTGCAATATACCTGCTTTCCTTTTCTGCTCAGTCTATACCCTCTTGTTTATACTTCTGTTGAAATCCAAGCTGCTCACCTAGTAGACTTGCCTTAGTCTTGTCTCAAACCTAGCTAGTGCAAGCCTATGCTAGTTGAACACATTGTACATTGAATTGACATAACAAAAGGTTGAGAATTCTTCCTTCATCCCTTCTATCTAGAAGTAGGACATTCTAGAAATCACCATCATGTCCAGAAGGTCTTTCAGACCATCTCCCAATGAAGAGGAGAAATCTTTCCAGCAAAATCCAGTCTAGCCTTAAGAAATATTCAGATGTTGTATTGCCAAAACCTCTATTCTAGTTAATCCAGTCATATCACCTTGCCCTCACTACAATTCACTGTTGCTCACCTTTTAGTTTGCATCCCTGAATCTTTCAAGATCTCAGTTCCTCCCAGATGTCAAGTTCCATTCACCCAGCCCCACTATATTGTTGAAATTATATTCGAGATGGGGCTATACCACTGCTTACCTAATCATCCCTACATCGGACTTACAGTAGTTTACTTGGTACTTTAGTGACCATACTAAAGTACTACAGATACAGTACTCATGTACCAATATTTATAGTGACCATACTAAAGTACTATAGGTTTTTTAAACCCCTTTCCATAGGTTATGAGCCCTGCTTGCACTTAGGAAACCAGTACTTCACTCAT
The DNA here is from genome assembly GCA_038094195.1 of Pulveroboletus aff. carminiporus. Taxonomy (NCBI): domain Eukaryota; kingdom Fungi; phylum Basidiomycota; class Agaricomycetes; order Boletales; family Boletaceae; genus Pulveroboletus; species Pulveroboletus aff. carminiporus. The sequence goes on along the minus strand of JBBPTP010000041.1, from coordinate 23,261 downwards.
CAGACTTGAAATTCCCAGAATGATCAAACTCAAATTGGATGGGAGAAATTGGTCAGAATGGCATGAGAATACCTTGAAGGTCATTGAAGCCCAAGGACTGCAAGAATATATTACCAGAACAGTCAGCAACCTGGATGAGCAACTTGAGGACACTGCAATCTGTACCATCATTTTAACACTCCCAGATTCTATTTTTGTCCACATGCTTCAATTTAAGATAGCTCATGCACACTGGAACTACCTCAATGAACAATTCAACAAGCCTACACTATGAGAAAGCTATGGAAAGCCAAATGAAGCCATACTTGCAGCCATGTGTGAGCATGTGAATGCCCAAGAGTAGTCAAAATCAGTACCTACAGAGTCACCAGTCATCAGTGTTAGACCTAGTGCTACAACACCTGGTATGGAATATGAAGTGATGAGTTCTTGATATTAGGGCTAACTTGAACTTGAGTGGGGTCTGATCAAGGGAGGAGCTCATGAAGAGTTACAACATCCTTAATACAAACTGATTGCTAGATGAAATGTACAATGTATTCAAAGTGAAGAAATACTACCAAAGGTAACTATGGTGTTGAGACAAGTAACAGACTACCATAGTAAGAAAGTAACAATGAAGAGGAATGATAATCATCATAGGTAAGTAGCCACTGAAGATAACACAAGATAACCATAGTGAGTAACTAACTATGGAGTTGGGATGAGGATGATGAGGAACTATGGAGTAGATCTGAGTCAGAGTGGGCAGTTGCAAAAAGAGAGAGAAAAGAGATACACACTAAGAGGGTAAATGATTGTAACAACTAGAGCATATTGCAAATGCAAATGCAATAAGCCAGATCAGGAAAGAGTCAATCCACAGTGGAAAAGAGCTGAGAAGGGTGGAAGGACGATGAATGGCAGAAGCACGACCATGGAAGTCTACTGCACAGCCATGGTCCAGCCCTGGATACATCCATGAGCACATTGGAAGGTCCATGAAATGACCACTGACACTGCAAACCCAAACATGACATGCACTGGGCCCACAAGGCCAGAGGATGTATCATATGATGAACCAACATCCATGTGCACCAATTGTTATGACTTATCCCAGACTTCCCCATTGTGTGTACTCTTTTCCCTTTTTCTCTTTGCTTACTAATCATGTGAGTACCCTTACAGTCACATGAGTACCTTCACAGTTATAGACTTCCTTCTTCTCTCTTCTATGACATTCCATTTTGTCACATGATTCACTTACTCAGCAAATCTCTCTTCACTATATAGTCTCTCCCATTTCTTTCATATTTCCCTAAGCTAGAGCTGCCTTCCCTTTGGATACCATCACTTGTATCTTGGTAGCTGTTCAATACTAGCTCTCCTTGTGTTCCATCTCTTGCATGTCTTCATCCTCCACATTGATTGGACACTCCCTGAACTTCTGGGCAACCTTCATGGTTGTATCTTTCCTTGTAACTAGGTCATTGCTTATTGCATAACTTTCTTGTACCCTCGTTGTTGTTGCTCTCATTGCACAAAATATCTTCATCATCATTACTACCTTGGCATGACTCCTTGTACATCGTCATCCCTGCTACCTCTAGAGGGCTTTGCTTGTCTCTACCCAAGCCAAGCTTAACACCAATTGGACACTGAGTGGAACAAAACTACCAGGGGAAGCTTGAAAAGAGTTGACAGGAAAGAGAGTCGAGGGTAGTGAGGTTGATGAGACAACTCAGATGACCAACCAGTTGAGACAGAGTGCAGCTGCAGAGGAACATGCATGGACTCAAACCGAGCATAGCACACTGCTTAAGAGGGAGCGAGATAGCCAGGCTGTTAAGCTTGGCTTGGATAGAGACAAGCAAAGCTCTTTAAGGAGTACTAAGCCTTTGTGGAATGATGGCAAGGTACAAGAGACGACCAGGAACAAAGAGTTGTGCCAAGATAGCAATGACGATGAGGGTACAAGGAAGTCTTGCTATGAGCAAAGACTTAGTAATGAGAAAAGATACTACTGTAAGGTAGCCTGGAGATGTCAAGAGCGTTCAATCAATGTGGAGGATGAAGACACATGGGAGACAAAACACGAGAGAGCTAGATTAGTGACAAGCCACCAAAGTACAGGTGGAAGTACTCTGAGGGAGCTCTAGCTTAGAGAAAGAAGGATAAAGTGGGCGAGACTATATAGTGAAGAGTGATTCACTGAGTAAGTGAATCATGTGATGAAATAGAATATCATGGAATGGAGAAGAAGGAAGTCCATGACTGTGAAGGTACTCATGTGATCATAAGGGTATTTGTATGATTGGTAAGCAGGATAAAAGAGAAAAAGAATATATACAATATGGGAAGTCTGGGATAAGTCATAATATTACTCTCTTACTAAGTCTGAAGAAACACTATTTCTTCAAAATTCAATTTGGCCAATAAGAGTGTCAATTTTGTCCCAGCTAGGGACTTCTGAATTTTTGAGATGATTGGAGGGTATGCCTGCAGCTTGCAGGATGTGGCGATGAGATTCTATGTCAGAAATGTCTTCATTGGTGGAAAAATCTTCCAATCCAGTGTTGTTACATTCATCAACTAGGTTTTCATCGTCCATTTTCTGATGAAAATCACTAAGTGTGGCCTAATGAGCTTTTTCTTCAGCATCATAGGTGATTCTTTCAAACTCTAGATTTCTTTCACAGAGTTTTCCATTGGTTAAGTCGAGGGATGTGGATGAACTAGGATGAGGTTGCAATACCTCGATGGCAACAATTGGATCATTTGGAGAAAGATTGTCAGAGTTAAACTTCAGGTCAGAGTTGTCATGAGAGAAACTCCATAGCTGTGAAGTGGGAGGAGATAGAATAGGAATAGGAAGTGTCAGATTGGAATTAGAGGAGAATGGAGATGAATAAACAGGAGAGTGGAATTTGATCAGATATTGCCATTCAATGTGGCCAGCAGCAAACTTCTTGTATACTCTATATTTGGTATGATGGCAATCAGCTTTTTTATGGCTGATATGGTGACAACCATTGCAAGCACAGTAGTGATCTGGATCTCTATGGATAAGGGGAGTGTCATTTTGGGTATGGATAAGATGGGTGATGGTTTGGAGTTTCTCTTCCTTCAAGGAGGAAGGAGGAAGGGCATCACCATATTCAGTGAGTAAAGAATGGACCTTTTCATCTACTTTGATGAGTTCAAGCTGGTGGGTGGTGGCAAGAATCTTTCAGTTTACTTGTGAGTGAGATTTATGAAGGAGGAGTAGGACGGGATCTAAATCTGGAGAGGAAGGGAAACCCTCCAGGTGGGCAATAGTGGTAGACAAAGTCTGGTGTGCACCATAGGTGGTGTGAAGGAGGCCGAGAGGTGAGTCAGAGTGGATATAGCAGTCTAAAGTGGTGATGAGAGAAGGATCGTTGAGGATGCATGCTACCACATCCTCATGAGCGAGAGAGCAGCAACAGAAAGTGTGAGTGAAGGGGGAAATGGGGAGTTCAGAAGTGGGAATGTAAGGCATGACAATAATAAACAAGAGGTATTTGGCAGTGAGAGAATGGACAGAAGGGTAACACTTCTTATAATCTCTAAGAAGGATCTGTGCATGGAAGAGATCTTTTTCTGGGACCCACAAGTTATCTTCTAGAGCATAGCCTTTCCACCAAATAAGGAAGTAGCAGTTTGAGGGTGGACCTCGATGTTTAATATCTGCTATATTTCATATTTCTCCTCTCCACTGATGTAAGAAAGATAAGTGGTGTGGTAGGGTAAGTCCCTAGAGGGTTTACCACAAAGAAGGGGTGAAGGGAGTGAGCTATGCTCATCCCTAGAGGGGTCCAGCAAAGGTAGATAGATGAGGAGGGGTAACTAGACATAGACCCAGCACCAGGAGAGTCAATCTAGTCGATTCCAGATTGAAAGCAAAGCGGATTGTACGAGAACTGGTCTAGGATGAGAACCGGATTGAGACAAGTGATGACGATGATGATAATGAACGAAGATGTGTGTTACATCGAGACAATGTACAGAATTTCGTTGCTTATGTGGAGCACTAGCAAGGGTTCGGACTAGGACTAGGACTAGAACAAGACTGCCAGATGGGCAGCTTGGATTCTCATAGCGGTATAGACAAGAGGGTGCAGACTGAGCAGAGGAGCAACCAAGGTAGATTGCAGAAGATCGAGAATGCCCTAACTACTACAAGAGCACAGCCTTAAGTAGTGACAAGCAATTATGCTTAGGTAAGGGATAAAAGAATGCTATGGAAGCTAATAGAAAGAACCATGATAATTAGGATTACGAATCCAATATAAAGAGAACCAGATTTGGGAGAGATTGTCCGTTGCCATCACACACACATTACAGGACTCTGACCATCAGGATTAGAAGGGCAAAATAGAAGCAGTCTTAGAGGATCAGGAGTTTCGGAGCAAAGGGAGATAAACAAATAAGAAAGAATTGGTATCCTGACTGGAGAATACTGAAGCAGATTGTCTGTGAGATGAACAATATGAGAACCAAGTGGGAATGGAGGTATAAAATTGTAACAATGTGTCTGATAGATGGTGACCCAAATGAAAGATATATTGCACAAGGCAGATACAGGGATTTATAGTCCAGATATTTCCCAGGACTGTCAGAAAAAGGTGAAACATATGTCAATGTCAAAGTATTGACAGGTGAGATAGAAGTACACCAGAACACAAGAAAACATATGATAAGGTACTAATCATCTCAGTTGCTAGTCCTGAGATAAGTTGGATAGTAGGTAGAGCAGATAGTGTAATCAGATAGTTAGTCCATATATGGATAGGACTGGATACATACAAATAGGGGGTGGATCAGCCTTCGACAAACATAGGACAGGATGGAATGCTTGCACGATGGATGCTAGAGGACACAGAGTGACCTGAAAGTGGAGAAAACTGAGTCTACAAACGTAGGAAGCTTCGAGCTCCTACATTGATAAGGTCAGATGGAGGTTTTGGGAAGTTCAGGCCATGGATGGGGTTTTCGTGATAGGGCAATAACAAAAAAGCATGGAATACATTGTGGATTTTCCATGTCAAAGGGAGGTAGAGTTTAAATGAGATAGGAGATAGGACTAAAGTAATAGTAAAGGGTCCTTTGTGTTTTGGGGCAAACTTTGGGTTCACCACCAATCTTTTCAGATTTCTGGCTTTGAGCCAGAATTTGTCACCTTTCTTAAAGGGTGTATAATTTTGGCAAGAGTGTGATGCCATTACTTGGTGAGTGAGTTCGTGTGCTGCAAGTGCTTCCAAGCAGACAGCTTTGAGGATTTTCAGCTAATCAATGACTGTGGAAATGGAAGATTTGGAAAAGACTATGGGAATGGCTTTCAGTTCATAATCAAGCATGAGGTAAAATGGAGACTTGGCAGTAACAGAGTGAGGGCAGTGATTGTGTGCAAATTCCACATGCAAAATAGATTCAAACCATGAAGTAGGGTTGTTTTCACAATAGATATGGAGGTATGTTTCAACTTCTTGGTTGACATGTTCAGTTTCTCCATCCATCTGTGGATGATATGTAGTGGAGAGGGCTAGATTATATCTGAGGAGATGTCTGAGTTCCAAGGTGAACTTTGATGTGAATTGTGGACCTCTGTCGCTGATTATCTTTTCATATAAGCCAAATTGAAGGTATACTTTGTGGAAGAAGAGGTCTACTACCCCTTCAGCTGTGATAGTTTTCTTTTTTGGACATAGAATTACCCCCTTAGTAAGCCCATGGTCTACTATAACCAAGAGCATATCGAAACCATTAGAAAGTGGGAGATCAGTGATCAGATCACAGGAGATTTGTTGGAATGGGCGTGTGACATGGGATTTGATGGGTGTGAGTGGTGGTACTATTGAATGAGTATTGATTTTGTTTTGCTGGCGTATTGCATAGTCTTCAACATATTTTCATACATGGTGGGCCAGACCAGGCCACCAATATTCTCAGAAGACAAGTTGTTGAGTTTTAAGAATGCTGGAATGTCTGGCCATGGAGTCGTTGTGACATGAAGAGATGATTTTATGACAGAGATTATCATCAGGAGGTATGTATATGTGATCTTTGTAGGTGATCACACCATCATAATTTTGCCAGTCGAATAGGTGGAATCGGAATGGAGAGGAAATTTTATTATTGAGAGCTTGGAAAGCGATGAGGACAAGGGAATCATTTTTAGATCTTTCAACAATGATGGAGTGTAGAGTTGAACTGGTGGTTTGAATGAACATGGAAGGTGGGAGAAGAGTGGTTTCTTCATTGTCAGACATGTCTTTCAGAAGATGATCAATGCATCTGAAAAGGGCATTGAGACCAGAGAGGGCAGTGTCAGGGATATGAATGAGTTTCAGATCATAATCTGATATATCAAGTAATCATCGGGCTTGTCAACAGTTCAAGGTTTGTGGTTGTCAGAAATATGTGAGGTTTTTGTGGTTAGTAAAGACCTGGATGGGATTGACAGAGCCTATAAGGTAATGTCTCCATGCTTTGAGGGCATGAAGGATGGCCAGGAGTTCTCAGTCATAAATGTCATAGTTGCACTCAGTGGAGAAGAACGACTGAGAAAGATAGAAACATGGATGCCATTCACCATTTGAGTCATTTTGGAGGAGGATGCCACCAGAAGCAAATTTAGAGGCATCAGTTGCAATAGCAAAGGGTTTGGAGAGATTGGGAAAATGAAGGACAGGTTTTGAGAGGAACATGGTTTTAAGCATTTCAAATGCTTGTTGACATTTATCCAACCAGTTTCAAGATTGTAATTTCTTGGTCAGATTGATTAGGAGACATGCAACTTCAGAGTAGTTTTGGATAAATCACCTATAAAAATTGGTGAATCTGAGAAAGGAGCAAACTTCCTTGACCAAGGGTGGGGTTGGCCATTTGGCAATACCTTCGAGTTTGACTGGGTCCATTTCCAGTCCTCGTTCATTGATGATCATATTAAGGTAATTGACTTCCTTGGTAGTGAAGTTGCATTTTTCAAGGTGGAGATGAAGATTAAGTTCTTGCATTCATTGCAATACATGGCAGGTGCATTCAGTGTGAACCTCCTCATTGTCTAAGAAAATGAGGAGATCATTTATGTAGATGATGAGCCATCCTTCAGCAATCATGTTTCAAAACAAGTCATTCATAAAATGTTGGAAGGTAGTGGAGGAGTTTGTCATGCCAAAGAATATGACCATGGGTTTGAAAAGACCTTTGTGGGTCAGAAATGCACCTTTCCATTGGTGTCTGTCTTTGATGTGAACATTGTTGTACCCCCATCAGACATCAAATTTGGTAAAGATGTTGGTGCCTTTGAGTTTGTCAAGAAGGTCACCAATAAGAGGGAGGGGGTATGCATTGCATACCGTATGTTCATTTAGATAGTGATAGTCCTGGCAGGGGTGGAGTTTACTGTCTTTCTTCTTGACAAAGAAAAAGGGAGATGCTTGGGGGGAGTTCAAGGGACATATCTTTTCTGCATGAAGGTTTTCTTCGATGAACATTTTGGTTGCCTCATCTTCTTTGGAGGAAAGAGGGTAAAGTTTACCTATTTTAGATATAAAGGAGTCCTTGAAATTGATTTCATGATCATAAGGACAAGATGGAGAGAGTTTGCTGATATCTGATTCAGTGAAGACTTTGGCAAATTCAGAATATTCCATAGGAAGTTCTTTCTTTGGTTTAAGCTTTTCAGCTTCTACCACAAGTTCTGTGGCATGTGTGATTTTACGAATTGCTTTTGAAGACAGATATCTCTTTCTACATTTTTGAACACAGTGGATCAAGCTAGAAAGAAGTGTGGTTTTTATTTTGGTTTTCTGATTTTTGATAGCTCAGGCTAAGAGAGCACAATTTATGAATTTCTCTTGAGTTTCATAGTCCATATACTCAAAGAGGATGGAAGTAGATTTGGATTTGACCATCTTGCAGGTTGGAGAAGAAAGTTTCTTAGCAAACTTATATTCATTTGCTTCATACATGGATTGATATTGGGCAAAAAGGACTTTAGATTTGTCCTTTGATTTGTTGAGAGAAAGAGACTGGGCTATCCAGTCAACTATGAGGTTTGCTCATTTGAGCCATGAAAGTCCAAGAAGGACATTGTTGTCACCACAGTCCATTACATAGAAGAGCATTTCTTGAACAATGCCCTGGATGTTGATGAAAAGAATAGTGGTGAATTTAATCAGACCTTTTGACTTGACAGAGTTATCTGCATTGCAGACACATATCTGATTTTTGAGGTGGAAAGTGGGGAGTTGGTGCTTTCAAACAAAGCCCCAATCAATACAATTCATTTGAGTGCTGCTATTGATGAGGGTGTGAGTTTCAATGTCTTTAAGTGTGTGCAAGGGAACAATGAGTTGATTGGAAATTGTCATATTGTGAGTGGATACTCATATAGCTACTACTTTATGTGAGGAAGATACTGGCATCGACACAGCTCTTCCATTCAAAAATCCTTGTTGAAAGATACTTGTTGGACTTTTTTTTCATCCTCCAAGTCAGAGTCATCTTCGATCTCTTCAAGTTTTAGGAGATCAGTGGATTTCTTTTCTTTGTGAACTTTCTTGTCCATGGGTTTAAAGTCAGATAAAGATGCAGTGGAAGTGGAGGGTTCGAATTTAGCTCGACAGTCATGAGCAGAGTGACCTTTGTGACAGCATTTGAAACAGGCTTCAATTTTCCTGAGGCATTCTCTTTCTTTGGAGGTAAGTTTAGGTGGATACTGGATGGCATTGACATCAATGTCCATCATGTTGGGATCTTTCTCATGACAGGAATAAAATTTATATGAGGTCAAGGTGGACGATTTCTTACAGAAGGAGTTGACTATCTCCTTTGCTTCTTCATAAAAGGTTTAGTATTCTTGTACTTTCTTATACCATTCCTTAATAGTAGTGACACAGGTTGCTTTCCCATACATTTTCAAGACTAGGCCAGAGGGGATTCCTTTGGTGAAGAATTCAATGAGTATTTTATCGTTGGTGATTTCTGACGTTGCAATGTGATTATGGAATTGGATGATATACAAGGTAAGTTTGAGATTGGAATTATCTTTTTGTTTACTGACTTGAGTGTTCATAAGTCAAGTAATGGACTTATGGGTGGAATTGGTGGATTCAAAAGCCTCCTTGACAGTTTTGATGAAGTCAGTCCATATGCCAGTAGAAACAGTGGACCCAGTGATGCATGTTTTATGAAATGTGTTTGCCCAATGGGCGGCAGGACCTTTGGTCATATAGGATAAGGCAAAGGCAATTTTCTTTTTGTTGGTGTTGTATACTTTCTTGTTAGTGTCAAGGTAAAACAAGACACTTCCAAGCCAGGGGTCTAGGAGTTCTTCTGACCTATCATAGGATTTAGGGGCATTGATTTTAAGTTCAACAGGCTTGGATGACAAGAACATTGCAGGGGATGGAACTAGAAAAATTTGACCTGACTAAGGTCACAAGGTAGATGATGCCAGTGTTGGTGACCAAGGAATGTTTAGCAGGGTGAGATCTGAAGCTTCGTCTTTCTGAAATAGGTTAACATCTGAATCTGAATCGTTTCCTTCAGTATTGAGGTAATCAGGAGGATGATCTAAATCAGATTCTTGGAAGTGTCATCTTTGTTCTTGAGCGAGGAGTAGATGTGGCCAGGCAGACTGAGTCAGATTGAACCATGAGGAAGATATGGTGGCAGCAGTGTATGATAATGGCCAGCAGAAGGGAAGCTAGAGCTTTTGTTAAGCTTGGCTTGGATAGAGACAAGCAAAGCTCTTTAAGGAGTACTAAGCCTTTGTGGAATGATGGCAAGGTACAAGAGATGACCAGGAACAAAGAGTTGTGCCAAGATAGCAATGATGATGAGGGTACAAGGAAGTCTTGCTATGAGCAAAGACTTAGTAACAAGAAAAGATACTACCGTGAGGTAGCCTGGGGATGCCAAGAGTGTTCAATCAATGTGAAGGATGAAGACACATGGGAGATGAAACACGAGAGAGCTAGATTAGTGACAAGCTACCAAAGTACAGGTGGAAGTACTCTAAGGAAGCTCTAGCTTAGAAAAAGAAGGATAAAGTGGGTGAGACTATATAGTGAAGAGTAATTCACTGAGTAAGTGAATCATGTGATGAAATGGAATATCATGGAATGGAGAAGAAGGAAGTCCATGACTGTGAAGGTACTCATGCAATTATAAGGGTATTTGCATGATTGGTAAGCAAGGTAAAAGAGGAAAAGAATACACATAATATGGGAAGTCTAGGATAAGTTGTAACATAGGTGATGACTGGCAATGCTGGAGCAAGGTCAAAGGATAACAAGGGAAAGAAGATTGAAAGTGATCTCACCGAGTCACTAGGCCACGAGCCAATACAGAGTGCGAGCACATCGAACACATCATGTGATCATACTAATGATGACACTGAGGTGAAGATGGCTGACAAAGAGTCTGGACCATCAGAAGATCCTGTGAGGGTGACAGATGACAAGTCTCATCATCCAGACACACCCACAGAGCCCTCTGATGAGGTCAATGCCAATGGCATGTAAATGAAAGAGGGCAGAATGGAAGGTGGAGTTGAGAGCACCAAAGTCAAGTTGAGACAATGAACAGAGGACATAGAGGCAAATGGTGATGAGAAATGTCAACCAGTAAGGCCTATGAAACCCCAAGTCAACATAGAGGAAAGTGCAAAGCAATCAAACATACCATGTCAATCCACAAACATACAGATCAAGCCAGGGGGTGAGATCATTGACGCCAAGCAAAATGAGAGCATTGCACACAGAAACATGGATGCAGAATCTAGTAGAGATGTCCTAGGGACATATTAGGACTTGCAGAATGAGAAAGAGAGCACTGGGACACATGAGAATGTGCTGATTGAGGGAGAGAGAGTGAGCACATTGAAGCATGAGTGATCAATGATGGCAGCTGATGAAATGTATCAGTGCACCTCAACGAATGATGAAGATGTACCTGAGAACCTCCCAGACCATTATCTATCCTCCAGCAATCCACTAGCACAGCTCCACGATGAAATGAGCAAGTGTGTTGACACCATCAATATGTGATGGTCAAGCATATGAGCTGAGTGTCTAGACATGGGAGCTGAAACAGTCATACCAAGATCACCAGAAGACTCACCTCTGATGATCTACTCACCAGCTGAACTCACCATGTCGATGAGGAAAGTTGAAATTGTGATCTACAAGGGTTAGCTGAGAAAGTTGCACCTACCAAGCCAAATGGCCATTCCAAGGTCAAATCACACAAATCAGAAGAATCAGATGTGATACAGAAAAGGTCCAGAGGCTGGAATCACAAGTGGAATGAGGAATACAGCACAATATAATATCAATCAACAGACTTGAATGTGCACACCTCACCACTGCACCTGAGCTGTGACTCACCCAAATCAGAAAGCTGCATCACATGACACACAGTACATATGGACTCCAAGTCTGCATATGATGCTGCAACATGGATGATTTATTCATTTATATGGTAATCTTTCTAAAGGTACAATTTAATTTTACCATTTTACCATTTATCTAGATTCTTTTTCCATTCAAGTATTCCATCTCGATTGAGGGGGAGTGTTGGAATTATATTCAAGATGTGGCTATACCACTGCTTATCTAATCATCCCTACATCGGACTTACAGTAGTTTACTTGATACTTTAGTGACCATACTAAAGTATTACAGGTTTTTTAACCCCCTTTTCACATATATCTAGATTCCCCAGTCCTTTGCCACCTCCCAGCCCCCCTTGATCAGCTTCACCAATGTCCACCATGTCCAAGCCTGCTGAGCTCAGACTCAACCTCCCTCCTGCCTATGATGGTTCATATGAAAATAGTCTCTCATGGATCAACTCCATTGTCCTCTATCTAAATATCAACAAGGATGTATACAATTCAGATGAGAAGAAGGTTGCTTTTGCCCTCTTATACATGACCAAGGGCCCTGCCTCTCACTGGGCCAATATCTTTCAAGAGAAAGCCATATCTGAAATCACTGTCACCTTAGGAATGTGGGGAGACTTTGTCACCTCATTTAAAGATCAGTTCAAACATATCAACTTGGTCCAAGACTCTCTCTTCTAGATGATTAACATGCAAGTAGGAGAGAAAGATGAAAACAATAGAAAGATGGACCTTGCCTCTTATATCTTCCAGTTCTAGAACCATGCTGCTATATCAAAGATCTCCGATGACTCTGTCTTGATCAAGTTCTTCACCTGAGGAATACTCTCCAGACTGACAAAGAAAGTTATGGATATGCCTACTCCACCAACCATGGTCACTGAATGATATAAGAAAGTCCATGAATATGACTCCAATTATAAAGAAGCTCAATCTCTTATGGGTGATTTTAAACACCCTGCCTTCCATCTGTTTCAGAAGGCAGAAAGAGATTCTAATGCCATGGATGTAGATGCAACCACCATCCATGCATTTCCACCTAAGCTCACTCCAGACAAGAGAGCTAAGTGTATTCAAGAAAACAGATGTTTTAAATGTCACAAGTCTGGACACTTCACCAGAAAATGCCAGACCTTCCCTATCACCTTCACAGTGCTGGCAAGGCAATCCACTCAAATCTAAACTATGGAAGTTACCAAGCCCACCCTCACCCCTGTTAAACCATCCCTACTTGATGCCTATGTAAACTCTCTGAAAGGAAAGAGAAGAACTATTGATGAAATCCTTCAAACCCTCCAAATCTGTTATAAGGAACAGGAGGAAGAAGTAGTCACTGCAATCTCAAAAGACAATTTGGATTTTTAAAAGAAGAAGGAAGCCCAATGTCTTCTTCTCTTGATCTAGCCCATATACTTGTAGCACTTCAGAATGAACAAATTCTCCACATTCTGGTGAAACTCAGTACAGGAAAGCAAATTATTGAAATGACTGCTCTTATTGATTTTGGAGCTACTGGAAACTTCATAGACCAAGGTCTCATTGCTAGACACTGGTTTCCCAGGCAACAACTCCCACAGTCAATCCTGGCCTGCAATGTTGACAGATCCTCTAATGCCAATGGATTCATCAAGCAAAGGCCTTTATCAGACTAACCATTGAACAACACACAGAATGACTTGAACTTATGATAGTTGGGCTGAAGAAACCATAAATCATTCTTGGAATGCTCTGGTTAAAAAAATGGAACCTGAACATCAACTGGACCAACAACACTATCACCATCTCTCAAATTAGCAAACTAGAAAGAAATAGAATAGAGGGAATCTGGACTGTCTAGCTTAGGAAAGGTCCAATCTGGAATATTGTGTCTCTTCATGAGTACCTCCTCAGAAAGGACTGTGTCAAAGAAGATATCAGGAGAACCACACTGTTGACTAAGATTGCTCAAAAGGAACAAGCCCAAGATGTTGTTATCCTTGAATGGTGCAAAGATTTCAAAGATGTCTTCTCAGAAAAGACCTTTAATGAACTCCTCCCTCATTGATCCTATGATCACACTGTTGAGCTTAAGTCATCCTTTGTCCCAAAGATCACCAAAATATACTCCATGAATCCAATAGAGTGTGAGGCCTGTAAAATGTTCATCAAGGAACATCTCAAGACTGGTCAAATTATACCCTCCAAATCTCTCCAAGCTGCCCCATTTTTCTTTGTCCCCAAAAAAGATGGATCACTTCGACTATGCTAGGACTGCTGATACCTCAACTCCCATATAATCTAAAATGTCTATCTGCTCCTACTGGTATCCGATCTCATAGACAACATGAAGGATTCTACCATCTTTACTAAGTTCAACATCTGCTGGGGATATAACAATATCCAGATCAAGAAAGAAGACCAATGGAAGATGGTTTTCATTACTCCTTTCAGACTCTTCAAATCTATGGTACTGTTTTTTGGCCACAGCAATGCATCCTCTATTACAAATGCTCTTTTGCAACATCGTAACTTATTCAAACATCGATTAAAGCTCCTCCACAATGAGGTTAAACTAGTCACTCAAGTCTAATGCTTGCAGTTCAAATCAATTATCCCAGAGTTACGACGTCACGAATCCCTTACTCTTACACCAGCTAAGTCTGAACACACCTACCCTTAACACCATTTACATTCATGACTTCACAACAGCATGGTGCTTGACACTGTGTGACTTATGACTTTATGCATTTAGACATATTGAACTCTATTGGATAGAACCTAATCTTATTCCCTTATGGCTGTTCACTCCTCTATTTGAATAGTGGACCAAATATATACAAATATATAGTAGGGTATATAAGGACCCAAATCAATGATCAAGAGATCCTCAGTCAGATCCTCTTGGGTTTTTCCTTTATCTGCTCATCTCTTAAGTCTAAGCTGCCTAGTGGTAACCTGAAAGCTCTAGTAGCAATTAAGGTTGTTTCACCCTCCACCTTCCAAGCTTTCATGAACTACATCTTTGCAGACATAATCTCAGAATGATGGCTTAAAATATATATGGACAACTTGAGATTACACACCAAAGATGACATCAACCTTCATCATGAAAAGATGAGATGGGTACTCCAATGACTACAGAAATATGGACTATCCTTGAAACTGGCCAAATGTGTCTTTGATACCCCAACAATGAACTTTTTAGGTATCATCATTGGACAAGAAAAGGCACAAATGGACCCCACCAAATTATCCACTATCAATACCTGGAGTCCACCAACATCTGTAAAGAGGGTCCAATCCTTCATGGGATTTGCCAACTTCTATAGAAAATTTATCCTGAACTTCTCCAACATTATAGCCCCCCTTAATCTCCTCACCCAAAAGAAACAACCATGGCAATGGACCAATCTCCAACAGTCCACTTTTGACAAACTCCACAACATCTTTGCCTCAGCATCCATTTTATGTATTCTGGACACTATGAGAACTTTCATCCTTATGACTGATGCCTCCCTTCTTGCAGCAGGAGCAGTCCTTATATAAAAGGATGAAAATAGAGATCTCCACCCTTGTGTTTATTTCTCAAAGACCTTTGCTCTTGCTCAATACAACTATGACATCTATGACAGAGAGTTACTAGCTGTCATTTTAGCCCTCAATAAGTGAAAGCACTATCTCCTAAACACCTCTCATTCAGTAAGCATCATGATGGACCACAAAAACCTATCCTATATTAAGGACCCCTGAAAATTATCTTGCTGACAAGCACATTGGTCGTTATTTCTACAGGACTTCAATATCTATTGGCAGGTCACCCCTGGTACTAAGATGGATCCAGCTGATGCCCTCTTCTGCAAAGACCATATGAACATGGCAGACAATAACCTAGATATATCCATTTGCCTGGAACTGGTCATCATCCAAGCTCTTGACATCACTCTCCAATGTCAGATCTGAATCTCTTCTGAGTCCAACCCATTAGTCCTCAAAGTGATTACTACTCTATCCGATGACACTCCACTTTTTCTCCAATCCAAACTCTCAAACTGGTTATTTAAAAAAGGCCAGCTGTCCTTTAAACAATGACTCTATGTCCCTCCTAGTGTCCACCATAATCTCATACAGTTCATATATGAAAATTCAACCACTAGATATGATGGTCAATTCTGGACTAAAGCCACATTGGAAAAGGACTTCTGGTGGCCAGAACTCTCCATGTTTGTCAATAATTTCATATCTGATTGTGCAGTCTGCCAGCAGAATAAAGTCAACATCCATCTCACCATCCTGCCACTCAACCCAATCCTGTTATTACATTCCCTTCCATTCAAACAAGTATCTATCGACCTCATTACTGATCTGTCTACTTCAAACAGATATGATTCACTCATGGTCATGGTAGACCATGGGCTTATAAAGGAGGTAATTCTTGCTCCATGCCTCAAAACCATTGATGCTGCTGAAATTGCTCAACTATTCCATGACTTCATATTCTGAAGATTCAGACTTCATGAAAGCATCATATTGGACAGAGGCTCACAGTTTGCATCTGCCTTTGCAAGAGAACTAAAACAACCCTAATTGCTACTAGAGCTTTCAGATTACCACTAGGAAGCTTAGACTGAAGTCAAATGAAAGTAGGAGAAAACTCAAGAGGATCTGACTGAGGATCCCTTGGTCATTGATTCAGGTCCTTATATACCTAAGTACATATTTGTTTCTATTTGGTCCATTATCCAAATATAGTCATAAATAGCCATAAGGCTATGAAGTGGAGATTAAAGAAATGAGAAAGACATGTGATGTGGCAGATCAAATGGAAGGGAAGCATAGAAGTGCATAGCCATAGGATAAAAGATAGCAGTAATGAAATGCATGAGGCATAGAAATGGAAGTATATAAATAAAGTTAAGTTCTGTCATATAAGGTTTAATTAGTCCAAATGTGTAATATCATAAGTTACAAAGTGTCAAGCACTATGCTGTCATGAGATCATGAAGAGTAGATGGAGTTAAGGGTAGGTATGTTCAGACTTAGTGGATATGAGGATGAATGAGACAGGGTTTGGGGTAATTGATTTAAACATCAAGTCTAATAACAAGCATTAGACCTGCATGGTATAGTTTAACCTCATTGTGGAGGAGCATGAATTGGAGTTTTAAATAAGTTATAATGTTGCAAAAAGAGTGTTTGTAACAAGAACTCACACAACTACTCAAATACAATGTTCAGCTATCTATAGCCTACCACCCACAAACTGCCAGCCAAACTGAATGGACCAATCAGGAAATTGAAATGTACCTTTAGATCTTTTGCTTCAACCACCCTAAAAAATGGGTGGACTTTATCACCACTGCCAAGTTTTATCATAATTCTGTTGCCCATAGCTCCACTAAAAGGTCCTCTTTTTCCCTTATCTTTGGATATGAATCATGATCCTTCCCACCATTTGGGAAAATGTTCATCCTAGCATTAGAAGATAGGTTGACATCTCTCAACTGAGCTAGAGCTGAAGTGAAAGCTATCCATGAATCTGCCCATCTAACTATGATGTGATAATCTACCTCCCAATTCATCCCTTGGAAAGTAGGAGACAAGGTATGGCTGAAAGCCACTAACCTCTGACTCAACCTGCCATCTAGAAAGCTTAGTTCCAAATGATATGGACCATTTGAAATTACTCAAGTCCTATCTCTGCTCACATACTGACTTAAGCTACCATCCACATGGCACATCCATGAGGTTTTCCATGCCTCACTTCTATCCCCATATTGAAAAACCACTACATATGGACCAAACTTTCTCCAACCTCCACCAGACCTCATTAACTCTGAAGAAGAATATGAAGTAGACTACATTAGGTCACATTGAGGTACCATAGCAAGAAGACAGTATCTGACTGCATGAAAGGAATATCCATCATTGGAAGACACTTGAAGACCTGAATTCAACCTAAGACATGCATGGACCATCTTGTCACTCTATAAAAAGGCCAACAACTTGAAGTAACAACTTGTCCAAGGAACTAAGACAGAGTCTCTTTGTGAGTACCCCCCTTGAATGAACCCCATCTCTCAGTTCTACCTCAAAAATGTCATCCTCCCCTATGTCCTCCTATTTGTCAGCCTCTTCTCACTTCCTGAGATCTTCTCCATTATGGTTGCGAAATGTCTATCTGGAATATTTACCTGTTTTATCCACCATCACTCTTTACACCACCATTCTATCTGATTCTATTCTTGTAAACACTCTTGAACACACCCCCAACTACCACCTTGACATCGTCACACATGAATTAGTTCATTCCTTCCATGAAATAATTAGAGTCCAATGCTATCATTTTCTCTCTGCTCCAAGCAATCTGCCAGCAGACTTTAGCATCCCCCTTCAAACAATCCTCTCCAGCATCTCCAACCACATCTTGCTAGCTCTCCATCACCATGGCCTATATGCATACATTGAACACATTATCCCCATTGTCATTTTCCCCACCTTTTGCAAAGTCTTTGGTGTGATGACCTCCATTGAACAGGACCTATATATAAACCACTCTGACCTCATTATCAATAGGCAGCTCAATCCAATCCCCATCTCTCCACCTCCTCTAATAGAATGGCTTTCTTCTCCTCTCTCCACTAATGAATCTAGTGAAATGGACACAGATACCATCGTCAACTCTTTATCCAACTGGATTGAAGAAAACATTCAATCTGTCTGGTCCTTTCAGATTTCCCTTAGGTCTGAAGTATCTGTTCTATTATCCTCCACTTGAGTCCTTTCTCCTATCATCAGACAATGACCCACCTTCACCCTTACTGAATGCTTCTGTTATCATATGTGAGGTCATTATTGAGAAGATTGTTCCTTATACATCTGTCCCCACTGCCAGCAATCTGCCCCTGGACACACTCAGTCTGCTTGTCTGCACACCCAATGCACTTTTTGTCAAAGGTGGGGTCATGTGGATCACTTCTGTCCCCAGCGAGTCTGTGGACTTTGCAATGAAGGTGGGCACATTGCAGACGACTGTATCTTTACAGTTGTTACCCCAGATCAAGCACAAGACATTCTTGGGGCTCACTGCTCCCCATCTCCCTCTTAGGCTATGAATCTCTACTATTGAAGCAGATTTGATATTTCTTGAACCTGGGGTTCAATTGTACAAAGGGGGTAATGTTATGATTCTATATCTACATGTCCATCTTCTGCTGGTATTGTTCACCTCACAGACAGTCCAGTTTGGCATCCTTCAGTCCAGATATATATCTTTTCTTTTATGTCTATCTCCTTTTGCTCCTAAACTCCTGATCCTCTAAGACCACTTCTCTCTTCTCCTTCTATTTCTGACGGTTGAAGTCTTGTAACATGTGTGTGATGACATCAAACTATCTCTCCCAAATCTAGTTCTACTCATATCAGATTCATAATCCAGCTTACCATACTCTTTTCATCTCATTTCATTTTGTCTGCAGAATCATTGATTACTATTTAGAGCAAGTCTCTTGTAGTATGAATCCCATTCTTGACCTTCTGTAATATATCTGCTTTCCTCCTTTGCTCAGTCTGTGTCCTCTTGTCTATATCTCTGTTGAAATCCAAGCTGCTTATCTAGCAGACTTGCCTTAGTCTTGTCTTGAACCTAGCTAGTGCAAGCCTATGCTAGTCAAACATGTTGTACATTGAATCAACATAACATTTGGTCAAGGAACAGCTTGAAATCTTCCTTCATACATGTGTTACTGGGCTGAGTTCACATCATGTTGATGAAAGGTTCCAACATTTATCAACAATGATCACCAAGTACATTCTGTCTCAGACTTTGGTGAGAGCAGGACAAATAATTGTGAATTGCTTACCACATTATAGATATTTCAAGCAGATACTTGAATTTTTTTCATCAGATCCTTTCTATTCAGCAAAGGTTATGTTACTGATCCACAACACACCTGTTTTGAGGAAAATCATGAAAGATTACCATTTCTGATACTTCTTGGATTACATTGGAGCTATTGATGAAATACACATATGTGCATTTGTGCCAATCAAAGAGCATCCAAACATGCGAAATCAGAAGGGCTTCCTCTCACAGAACTGCTTGTTTGGCTGTGATTTTGATCTCTTGTTTATATATGCAATCATGGGGTGTGATGGCACTACAGCCGATGTGACCATATGACATACCGTGCATACAGAGAACTTGTATATGTCAGAGAGGAAGTATTTTCTTGTGGATGCAGGGTTTGGTGGATCAGATACACTCCTTGTTCCATATCATGGTGTACATTACCATTTGAAGGAGTGGCATCAGATGAGTTTGTAGTAAGATAGAAAAATGACAAGCAAATGTAATATTCACAGGATAGTATAGCTCCAAAACTAAAGAGGAGCTATTCAATTTGTGTCATGCCAACCTTTGAAATGTCATTGAGTGAATCTTTGGGATCCTAAAATGTCAGTGGAGGATCCTCTTACTTCCATCTGAATATGACATGGATGTACAAGCTCAGATTCCAGTGGCCCTCTATGTGGTCCACAACTTTATCCAGAGGCTTGACTCTGATGTGTTCTTTACATCCAAATTCCAAGCACAGCACTTGAAACAAGTTCACAAAGAGGATGGAGATACAGTGGTGATTAGAGAGCTTGCAGAGGGGCCAATTGGTGCAGCTGAGTAAAGAAGGGTGGAAGAATGATGTGATCATATTGCAAGGGCTATGTGACAAGACTATTGTCAGGAATCAAGAAAGAGGGGCATACAAATTTAAAAGCATATGGACACTATATCACATAGGATGAATATCCAAGCTGGAATCCACATGATCTCTATACAACAGTATCCTAGACAGAAGTTAGTGGCCAGTTGACAAGTAGATAAATACATCAGTGTATTCATTTCTATCTCACTAAACATCTGTACTGCATCATTGGATTTTAGTGTCATACACTGTGTAGAGTCCAGAAAGTGTATTTTGAATCCACTGTTCACAGGATGATATATCAAACTTGAGAAAAAACTTCACTCTCATCTTATTTTGTGGATCGCTCATATAATCAGCAAGATCATTGTTCTCCAATGGAGTGAGATTGAATGATATGAGCACTTCAGCAGCATGATCTACATAATCATCATCACTGAAAGAACTTCAAGTCTGTGGCTGCTCTTGGAGTCCCAGAGAAGCAAGGGTGACTGGTTTCAAAATAGAGGGGTCGATGTTGTCAAGAAAGTTGGAAAGGCATTGCAATATGATGCTGGATTCAGTCTTCATTTGTGCTACAGATGGTGGGCATGATTACTTTGCTGAATTCTCAGAGTCAATGTTAGAATTTGTGATACTAGAGGCCTTTTGCTTTTGGCTAATGCTTGTCATAGCTACTGAGACTACAGATGGGGGAGGGTGGAGGAAAGTGGACAGCATTTCAGGGAGGATGGAATTCAGATCCTTGGAGGAGATAGAATTTGGAGCTAAGACATGGAGGAGGATGGAATTTAGGACCATCACAACAGGGGGAATAGAACTTGGAGACATAGGAGATCTGCTTGTTGATGCTATGATCAGGGGTACATCACTTGAGGAGTGGTCAATGGCCATTGGTTCACCACTATCAAAGTTTGCAGAAGCACTAGTAGATACTGCTGAAATTGATGCATGAGCATTTTTTGGGTTATGCTTGCACTTGAGATTGAGCAGGTGGGATTGGCTTGGAATATGTGATATGAGGGGCAATATTTCATTCCAGTATGGCCATGGATTATTTTTATACTTTGTCACACCTGAATATGTCTAGAAGTGAAAGGAAGATCCAATAAATTAGTCAAAAAAATAATGATACCAGAAATATGATTAATGATTACCTTGCAAAATAGTTGCCATGCATATCAAGTGTGCTCATCAATGATGGCTCTCTGGTGATTGATATAGCTGAAGCCAGATGCTGATTTGATATCCTTGACCAATGTATACTCACTTTTGAGCTTTGAAATACATATTATATTTAGTCACTGTTTCAAGTCTGGCTGTACACTGGCACTTACATTGGACCACTTTGACTGATAGCTCTTGACTATTTTTGATACCTGTTGGCCAGGGAACTTGTCATTGAGTAGGTTTGCAACCTTGTTGAATGTCTCATCTTTATAGTCATTGTCACCTCCTGCTGCATAATTGGCCACAAGATACCTGATGAATTCATCCACCTCAGCAGGAGTTCATGTCATCCAAGTGATAGAGCAGTGGTTTGACTATGCCTTTCCTTTCTCTTTCAAGCTGTTATCCTGTATAACTGGATTGATAGATTCTCTGATGAAGCATTCTGAGTAGGACCTCCTGGATGAAGCTGATGATTCTGACACTGAAATGCCAGACATTGTTGAGAGGGTATGGGTAACTCTCTGGGGGCAACTGGTGGACTACCAGAGCCTATTATGTGACAAGCTCCAAAAAGAAACACCCTGGCTTCTAAGCATAGTTACTACCAATATGTAGCTAGCTGAATCAATCTGAATAGGACCTTAGTGATGGACAGTGATCATTCTTCTATATGTTCATTTAGACCAATCTCTGACATCAACATCTATGTCTGCTCTTTTTCATAGTAATCAAAATCAAATCATGTCTTGTGTTAGTGGATGCTAAGTTATTATCTTATCAATTCATACTTTCTAGCTTATGCTTGTACTCTGATATCATTGATTTAGTGAGCAAAACATTGTCTTCTGAGGTTACTATGATGGTCTTGAATGCCAATTTGTGCTTTATTGAAACTATCATTAAAGATCTCTCTGAAGGCTTGCCTTGCAACAAATTCCTTGTGAATTACAGGACAACATGAATGTGGTCAATATGGTGTCATCAGAGCCCTGGAAGTCATTAGCAAAAGTGGTTAGGTCCCAAATGGACTGTGAAATGTCAAGTTAACTTTTCATTTCACTGATCACATGTGCCTCAACTCCTACCTGGCAGTATCTGGATCAGCTGAGGGTTACCTGTGACTCAACATATATCTTTGTAACCAGCTCATATATATAATACTTCATCTTCTGACAGTCATTCATTGTGCTCCCAAGATCCTGTTGTCAACCCTCTTGAGACCATAGACACTTGTGGTCAGAAAGTTCATGAGTAGGCAGCTCAATGGACAGATGAAGAAATGACTATGCTACTCAAGTTTCTTGCCACAGAGATATCCAAGAAAGATGGTGGTATTCCAAAGAAGCTGATATGGACAGTAGCCACGTCATTATTGAGAACAAAGTTTCAGAAATTCAAGGGGGATGCAAAAGATGCTGATGAATGTGAACATAGATTTGGGCTGGTGAGTTTTCTTTATTATTGGATTGATCCATCACTGATTATCTACCAGATGAAGAGGCAGTATAAAGCAGTTGTTGAATTCAAGAATGCCTTAGATTTTACATATAGTGACAATAATGGCACAAATATCTCACTCAAGCAAAGTAATGTATGGAATAGATATGTCAAGGTGCATGTTGTCTGATTCTGAACAAAATGACTCTCTAATACATATGCTATCCAAAGTCTCACCCAGCTGCAAAGCTCTTTAGAAACAAAGAGTTCATACATTTCAATCTTGTTGCCACACTGATCCCTAATAAGGGTAGGGGGATTTATATGTATCATCCCACTGTCATACAGAGCAAGGACCTGACTCTTGGAGACAATGATCACCTTACTTCTATTGGAGATGCTAGCAGTAGCTTGCATGGTGACTGTTCCTCTAGCTTGGCAGCTGATATCACCAACTCTTGAATTCAGCCAGCTCTCAGCCTATGCCACCTGACTACTGCTGCTGAAGAGATCTACTAGGTCAGTATGCAGTTGGATGTCTTTCTAGATCCTCCTTTGAC
>JBBPTP010000040.1:16962-52752 GCA_038094195.1 Pulveroboletus aff. carminiporus | reverse complement strand
ACATTGTAACATCATGGACGACACAGGATATCTCTAGATGAGGCATCCATAGATACAAACACTAGTAGAGTATATATACGATCCATGTAGAGCCAGAGGACTCTAACCAAGTCTTCCTGTGCTTTCCTCTATCAATAAGAACTATTATCACTACACATACCTCTGGTTCCTAGCTTGTAAGCAAAGCTAGTCAAGTCAAAGCCCTTGGTAAAGGATACCACAAGAGTAACAAGACACTTCTCTTGGGCAACTGCTATTGCCTCTAGACGGCTATGCCTCAGAGGTTTAGGGTTGTTTCAGTCTAGAGGTTTCAGAAGCATTCAATCAACAAGGAGGACAGAGACTCAAAAGAGGTGAGATAAGGCTTTGCTTGTCTGTACCTGAGCCAAGCTTAACAATTAAACTATGCTGTACAGATCTAATACTTGTGCTAGACTTGCTACTTAAATCAATTACTCCAAACCTTATCTCATTTATCCTTATTTTCTGCTAGGTCTGGAATACACTTACTTTAAACTCTGTTTACTTGTTACTTATCACAACCTTTATGAATAGCATGATGCTTGACACCCTACAACTCATGACATTACATATTTAGATATATTGAACTCTATATAACAGAACTTAACTTTATATGTATGCTTCTCTTCTATGCCTTATGCATCTAATTACTGCTTCTTCTATCTTCATAACTATACACTTCTATGCTTCCTTTTCATTTGATCTATCATACCTCATGTTTGTCTTATTTCTTTAATCTCCACTTTATAGCCTTATGGCTGTTCATGACTACATTTGGATAATGGAAAAACATGTACTTAGATATATAAGGACCTAGATTGATGACCAAGAGATTTTCAGTCAGATTCTCTTGAGTTTTCTTCTATTTGCTCTCTTCTTTAGTCTAAGCTATCTAGTGGTAACCTAAAAGCTCTAAGTGGCTATTAGGGTTGTTTCATTAGGATCTGACTACTTCATTCACCTTACCACTACCACCTATAAGCATAAGTCACAAGTGGATACCATGTCCTATGAAGAAGAAAGATCCAAGCTCATGTTGAGCCAGTGACCTTCAACACTCACCACTCTCTTTCTCCCTTCCCAGCTGTTCCTGCTCAATGGATGAAATGACTAACCTACTGAAGGATCAGCTGTTTGAGATATAAGACAATAATGATAGGTCTAAACCTTCTAGCAAGTAGGAAACTCCAAAAAGACAAGACTAGTGTCCTCTAGAGCTAGGAGTGTCCCTTATATACTATTCTATAGTTTGTACAATGTATGCTACATCTAAGGTATGCTATACTAGGGTATTGGATACATACTTCATGTTATACATGTATACTAGACTATGTTCACAATATAGACTCAGTAGGAATGCTTCTAGACTAGTTCTAGATTTGTAAGTGGTGTGTAATGGAAGGTTATAATCTAAGATGTATGTTACAATTTACTTCCTCTTGTTGTCTTTACTACTTCTTTCTTTTGCACAATCTACTGTCCTCTTTGGAATCATTCATATTACTTATGAACACTTTCTATTACTAGTTTTCCTTCATCCACATCTTGTTCATCTCTAATCCAGCTCCTAAGATAAGTATGTTTCATTCTTTTATTATTGCTTATCATGAACAATCACTCCTCAGCTGATTCTTTCATATTGACCTTGTAGTTCCATCTTACTCATACAATTCTAAGGTCTTCTTTGATGTTCTACTATGGATTACTCAATCCACAGTTTCTTTCTTTTATGTCTCTTCTGGGCTGACCCTACATCAAAACAGCAATCACTATTTGAACCTATAGTCTCACATTTTTTCTTTACTTGGAATCTATTATATATTTTGCCTAACACAACCTAAGTTTTTATTGAGAACATTGTGATCTTCGTGAGCTCCTTCCTCAGTAGAATCTCTTTTAAGTCAAAGTTATTCCTAATGTCAAGAAAGCACTACTTTGTGTTTCACACAAAGTACTGTTGTTAGATCTAACAATGTGTTACACATGTATAGAGTGTAGGGTTAACTGTGTAGTATGAATGTAATGAGGCATTGCATGAGATATATCTATATAAGAGTGTATGGTGATGAATGTGATGTAGAGTAGTAGAAATTCATAATTTGGTCAAGCCCTTTGTATAGCATATGGTTAGAAGTACCTACTATACAGCCACTATGCTTAGTAGTTCATAGATTGCAAGGTTGATCTGTATATTTCACAAAACTAAGTAGATAGCCTTTTAAAGTGTTCTTTTAGAAATCTTGTCATATACTTTTGAGAATTTAATATTGTGGCTTTGAATTGTTATGGAAAACTGAACACCTCAAGCTTATGTTTGGTGTAAATGTTTAGTGCTTATGTAGGCTCAAGTTTTGAAATATATATAGCCAAAATATGCTCTAAAAGTATTTTATTGTTACAATTTTATATCTACATGCCCATCTTCTTCTGGTATTATTCATTTCACAGACAATCCAGTTTAACATCCTTCAATCCAAACTCATATCTATTTTTCTTTGCCTCTCTCCTTTTGCTTCCAAACACATTATTCTTCAAGACTGTTTCTTCTCTTCCTTCTACTCTAGATAGTCAGAGTCCTGTAACATGTGTGCAATGGCATTGGATAATCTCTTCCAAATCTAGTTCTGCTTATCCTGAATTTGTAATCCTGCTTATTATATTATTTCCATTCCATTCTATGACATTTCACTTCCTTCTTATCTAAGCAGACTTGCTAGTCACTATTTAGGACAAGCCTTGTTACAACCTTGTCTATGCATCCTAAGGGACTATTCCAAGCCTTATGACTATGCAGAACCACTCTCAACCAGTTAATGATGAATATAATGTCCATAGATCACATATGAACACTAATACTCAAAATCTATCTATGCACCCCTAATATCCTTGGTGGCTGTGCAGTGCATAACACCATGGATGATATATGAATGCTTCTACACACTTGAAAGACCTTATTTTACTAATAGAATACTCAAATTATTGACTCTAAACCATTTCTAACACTTAGAGAGTGTTTTTCAAAAACAAACATCCAAACACTCAAATAATGAACACTAAACACTGAACACCCCTAACCCCTATCTGGGTGCTCACATCATTTCAAAGCCAAAACATTAAGATTTCACAAATATATGATCAGATCATTGAAACCACTCTCTAAACATTTATTTATTCAATTCCTCTAAATATGCAGACAAGTTAGATGCTACTCATCATTTCTGGCATAGTGGCTATGCAGTATGTACCCCTGACCACATGTGGCACCAAGAGCTCACCTCAATCATGCATGCCACTCACTCTACATCTAGAACTTCATTCTATGCTCTAAAATTAGTACATCTCATGCAATACCTCAGCCTCAAGGATATGCAACTGATCCTTGCCCTAAACATGTGTAGTATACACCATACAACAAACCTTTCACTACCTACCATATGTAATTCTAGAACTAACCTAGATTCTTCCCATTAAGACTATATTGTAGCATAGCTTAGAAATAGGTGTAGAATATGAAGTATATATCCAATACCCTAGTATAGCATATCTTAGATATAGCATACACTTGTACAAACCATAGAATAGTATATAAAGGACACTCCCAGCTCTAGAGGACACTAGTCTTGTCCTCTTGGAGTTTTCCTACTTGCTAGAAGGTTCAGGCTTGCTACTATTGTCTTATAGCTCAAATAGCTGATCCTTCAGTGGGTTAGTCATTTCAAGCCTCTTGTAGTACCACTTTCTATTCTCAACCTTCTGAAATCTATCTAGTTTCCCTTTGCTCAGTCTATGCCCTCTTGTTCAAATCTTTGTCAGAATCCAAGCTGCTCAATTAGCAGTCTTGTTCTAGTCTCGCTTGAAATCTTTGCTAGTATACTAGCCATTTCTGTTACAAATGCTCTTTTACAACATCATAACTTATTCAAACACCAATTAAAGCTCCTCCAAAATGAGGTTAAACTAGCCACTCAAGTCTAATGCTTGTCATTAGGCTTGCAGTTCAAATCAATTACCCCAAAGTTACAATGTCACAATTCCTTCATCCTTACATCCGCTAAGTCTGAACATACCTCCTAAACTCTGCTTACATTCATGACTTCATGAGAGCATGATGCTTGACACTGTATGACTTATAACTTTATGCATTTAGATATATTGAACTCTACTGGACAGAACTTAACTTTATTCATATGCTTCCATTTCTATGCCTCATGCATTTCATTACTGCTACCTTTTACTCTATGGCTATGCATCATGCTTCTCTTCCATTTTGATATACCACTAACCTCATGTTTATAATTTCTGCTTCACAGCTTTATGGCTATTCACATCTCTATTTGGATAATGGATCAAATACATACAAACATGTAGTAGGGTATATAAGGACCTGAATTGACAACCAAGGGATCCTCAGTCAGATCCTCTTGGGTTTTCCCCTCATCTGCTCTTCTCTAAGTCTAAGCTGCCTAGTGGTAACCTGAAAGCTCTAGTAGCAATTAGGGTTGTTTCAATTTCAGTCTTGTATATCAGATTGATATAACATTTATACTATAACAAAGGTATCTTAAGTGTTTTATTAGAAGTTTCAGTCCTCTATAGTGTATGGTGGTGATTTTAGATAGTTAGGGGTGCTGAGTACTATATAGTCATCAAGAGTATTAGGGGCACATAGATAGATCTTGAGTATTAGTGTTTATATTATATCTCCTATGGTTTATATGTGATCTATGGACATTATATTCATCATTGACTAATTTAGAGTGGTTCTGCATAGTCTTTTAGGTTTAGAAGGGTCCCTAGAGATGCATAGGTCAATTTGTAACAATAAGGCCCCTCACATTTCTTGTACACTGCTTTGCATATAGTAGCTGAGCAGACTTTAGACATAGTAGCAGCTAGGAGAGACTCCAAGCACTCTATATCTTGAGAAGAGAGGAGTCTAAGCATTGCAGACTTGCAACCCACACTAAGAAGTTCTTTGTCTGAATCACTGGCAGATTAGTTCTTAGCTGTACTAAAGAAAGCCAGTCTAGACCCATTCAAAGAGTTCACAGACCCATATATAGTTATCTTCCTTTTCAATGAGTCTGAGAAAGCAGGAATCTTCAAGAAAGATATATTGCTAATTGATGATCAGACCAGTTCCTTAAAAGACTAGTCTATAGATCCCAACAACACACCAATCTTATCAGATCTGACACTCCTTTACATCCCACCCCCATCTATCCACTTGTGGTTAGAAGAAATAATCACTAGCTCTTCTTTAACCTCCATCTCAATATTAGAGGTGGAAACTAAGAAAGAACCTATGTTATGACCTGTCAAAAGAAAGGTAGAAGAAGAACCCTCTGTAGATGGGAAGCATCAGAGATGAACCATTTGCAGATGAAGCATACACTATGAAGGTCCTATGATCTAAATTCACATTATATGTTACAATGCAAATAATATACTACTAGAAAGCCCCATGGCTACCAGACCAATAGAGAACAACACATTTACCATCAACTAATATACATATATAGAACAAAAGGAGCTAGCTAATTGTTGCCAAAATTGCATACTAACTGATGTGCTCATGATACATCTTGGTGGCTGTATAGTACTTATCACTCCAAATCACCTAAAAGCAGCACCACACACCACAAAGGGCCAGATTCTCTAATAAAATACTCCAAACCTCTTCATTATAGTATAAAGCACCTCCAGAGCATATTTTAATCATTTGTACCTCAAAACTCAGGCTTATATAAGCCATTAAACCTATGTTAGACTATGTTTGATGCCTCATAACAATTTGAAGCCACAACATTAAATTCTCAAAAATATATGGATAGGTCACTAAAAGGACACTCTAAAAGATTATCTATTCAATTTTGCAAAATATGTGGACCAACTATATGAAGTGCCAACTGTCAAATATAGTGGCTGTGTAGTAGATACCCCTGACCATATGCTACATAAAGGGCTTGATCAAAATATGGATCCCTGTCACTCTACATCAAATTCATTGCCATACACTCTTGTACAGATATGCCTCATGCAATGCCTTATTACATTTGCACTACACAGTTAACCCTATACCCTACATGTGTACAATATACTCTAGACCATTGCCATTCACTATACATCACTTGCAAGCCTAGAACTAGTCTAGAAATCTTCTCACTAAGTCTATATTGTAGACATAGCCCAGTACACATGTATTGAAACAATTCTAAATCCCTGAGGTGTAGCCGTCAAGAGGCAATAGTAATTGCCCAAGAGAAGTGTCTTGTTACTCTTGTGGTATCCTTTACCAAGGCAGTCTTAACTAGTCTTGCTTACAGACTAGGAACACAAGTAGTGGAGTGATGATAATAGTCTTATTGTGAATAGGAGAAACTCCAGAAAGACTTGGTTAGAGTCTTCTGGCTCTACATGAGTCATATATATACTCTACTAGTGTTTGTATCTATAGATACCTCATCTAGAGATATCCTGTGTAGTCCATGATGTAGCAATGCATATCTAATAAGTAAGAATGGAAGAGAAGTATAAACATATACATAAGGTGTGGATCTAATGTGAATAAGAAGCATATGTGTGGTAGAATGGAAGACATAGCCTTATGCCTCAAGCATCAGGTGTGGTTCATCTATGATTGTGACTCATAAGAATAGGAGTCATGATGATCATGAAGTGTGATTCCATCAAGAGTGATAATCATGAAGTCATGAAATAGTGAAATAGTGAAATGTGACCAAGTGCACATGTGAAGATGTGAAGATGTGAAAATAAAGAGTAATCAGTAAAACCAGTACTGATAAGATAAAGACTTAGGAAATGAATATTTGTGTTTTAGTCCATGTTTGTAGTGCTTGTAGCTTCAGTAATTGTAATGCACTATAGTGTAGAGTGCACCTGTAACATATATAATATGAGATATATATCCAATACCCTAGCATAGCATATCTTAAATGTAGTATATACTTGTACAAACTATAGAATAGTATATGTTACAGATGCACTTTAAGCCTATAGTGCATTATGATTACTGAAGCTACAAGCACTATGAATATGAATCTTCCTTTTTTCAAGTTTTATCTTATCAGTACTAGTTTTACTGATTACTCTTTATTTTCACATTATCATATCTTCACATGTGCACATGATCACATTTCATGATTTCACTCTTTCATGACTTCACATTGTCATGTCTTGATGGAGTCACATCTTCACAATCATCAAGCCCCTATTCTTATGGAGTCACAATCAGAGTAACAATTATAGATGAACCACACCTAATAATTGAGGCATCAGGCTATGTCTTCCATTTTTTCACAACCATGCTTCCTATTCACATTAGATTCATACCTTAGATGTATGTTTATGCTTCTCTTCCATTCTTACTTATTAGATATGCATTGTAACCTCATGAACAACACAGGATATCTCTAGATGAGATATCCATAGATATAAACATAGATAGAGTATATATATGACCCATGTAGAGCCAGGAGACTCTAACCAAGTCTTCCTGAAGTTTCTCCTATTCACAATAAGATCTATTATCACTCCATAACTCTAGTTTCCTAGCATAAGCTAGCTAGGTCAAGACAAGACTATCTTGGTAAAGGATATCACAAGGGTAACAAGACACTTTCCTTGGACAATTGGTATTGCCTCTTGACAGCTATGCCTCAGGGATTTAGGGTTGTTTCACTGTCTAGCAGTATGTTTGTCTTGATTATTTGTTTTTTATTTTGTTCAAGAGCAATGGTGACTTCCAAGTTGATCTCCTTTTGAACATTTATATTTCAGATAAAAATTTCTTCTAGAATTTCTTCAGATTCATTCTTCTTTAGATGTAAAATGGTATTAAAAAGATGATCTGTTACAAACACTCCTTTTTGCAACATCATAACTTATTCAAACTCCAATTCATGCTCCTCCACAAAGAGGTTAAACTATGCCACACAAGTTTAACACTTGTTGCTAGGCTTGCTGTTCAAATCAATTACTCCAAGCCCTGTCTCATTCATTCTTACATCCACTAAGTCTAAACATATCTGCCCTAAACACTGTTGACACTTCACAACTTCATGATAGCACAGTGCTTGACACTCTGCAATTCATGACATTATACTTATAAATATATTAAACTCTAAATGACAGAACTTAATTTTATTCACATGCTTTCATTTCTATGCCTCATGCATTTCATTACCACTACCCTCTATCTTATGGCTATGTATTGCTATGATTCTCTTCCATTTTGATCTATCACACCTCATGTCTTTAATCTCCACCTCATAGCTTTATGGCTATTCAGAACTATATTTGGATAATGGACCAAATAGGGACAAACATATACTTAGGTATATAAGGATCTGAATTGATGACCAAGGAATCCTCAATTAGATCCTCTTGAGTTTTTCCCTTCTATCATCTGTCTCTTAAGTCTAAGCTTTCTAGTGGTAACCTGAAAGGCCTAGTGCTATTAGGGTTGTTTCATGATCCTTTTGGATGCCCTTATAATCATGAGATCAACTTCAAAGATTTTTTTGTGCCTAAAATAGACAAACTCTTCCCTCTCTCCCCTGAAGAATGTGAGGCCACTGAAAACTTCATTGAAGAAAACCTATGCACTGGAAATATTTGTTCCTTCAATTCTCTCCAAGCATCTTCATTTTTTTTCATCAAAAAGAAAGACAGAAAGCTTCATCTGTGCCAAGACTACTGCTACCTTAATGAACACATGGTACATGATGCCTATCCCCTCCCTTTGATTGGTGATCTTTTTAACAAACTCAAAGGTGCCAACATTTTTACCAAGTTTGACGTACAATAGAGATATAACAATGTATGAATTAAAGATGAGCACCAATGAAAAGGTGCCTTCCTCACTCACAAAGGACTCTTTGAACCAATGGTCATATTGTTTGACATAACACACTCTCCTGCTATCTTTCAACATTTCATGAATGACTTATTTAGAGATATGATCACCGAAGGATGGCTCATCATCTATATGGATGACCTTCTTATTTTCTCTGACAATGAAAAAGTTTACATAGAATGAACCTGCTGTGTCTTTGTTAAGCTTGGCCAGATAGGGACAAGCAAAGCCTTTCAAAGATAATGGAGATGACACAGAATGAGGAGTCATGCTAAGAGAGCAATGACAATGAAGATATGTCGTGCGAATAAGACAATGACAAGGAGAGTATGAAGAAGTTGTGCAAAGAGCAATGACTTGATTATGATGAAAGATACAACTGCAAAGGTTGCCTAGAAGTTCAGGGAGCATCCAATCAATGTGGAGGATGAGGACACTCAGGAGACGAAACAGAGGAGCTAGATTAGAATGGCTTATTCAAGTATAAGGGAGGATACTCAAAGGGAGCTCTGTTATGATTTATCCCAGACTTATCGCAGTCATGTGTATTCTTTTCTCCTTTCATCGCTTACCAATCTTGCAAGTACCCTTATGGTTACTCGCATACCCGCACAATCATGGGATTTCTTCTTCATCATTCCATGACTTTCCATGATCTGCTTAGTCAGCAGATCACCTTTCACTACTTAAACCCACTGCATCGGTTGTCTTTTCCCCAAGCTAGAGCTCCCTTCGAGTATCCTTACTTGTACTTGAATAGCCGTTCCAATCTAGCTTTTCTTGGTCTCATCTCCTGTGTGTCTTCACTCTCCACTTTGATTGAGCACTCCCTGAACTTCTGGGCTACCTTAGTGGTAGTATCTTTCCTTGTAACTAAGTCGTTGCTTATTGTTCGACTTCCTCATACCTCTGTCGTCATCGCTTTAATAGCACGATATATTCTCATCATCGTTGCTTTCATTGCACGACTCCTCGTCATTCGTCGTCCTCATTATCTCTGAAGGGCTTTGCTTGTCCCTACCCGGGTCAAGCTTAACAAGCTCTAGCTTAAAGAACTGGAATAGAGCTACAAGGTTGGGTATA
This sequence comes from Pulveroboletus aff. carminiporus, assembly GCA_038094195.1. Taxonomy (NCBI): domain Eukaryota; kingdom Fungi; phylum Basidiomycota; class Agaricomycetes; order Boletales; family Boletaceae; genus Pulveroboletus; species Pulveroboletus aff. carminiporus. Next base: position 42,770 of record JBBPTP010000040.1, on the reverse strand, counting down.
AGTAGTGATGAGTGATCTGCTAACTAAGCAGATCATGTGATAGGATGGAACAAGATAGGATGTCATGGAATAAATGAAAATGAAGTCCATGACTGCAAGGGTTCTCAAGATAAGAAGATAGAAGGTCGTGGAATGATAAAGAAGGAGTTCCATGACTATGAAGGTACTCATGTGACCATAAGGGTACTCACATGGTGACTAAGCAAGATAAAAGGAATAAAGTATCCATGATGAGTAATCAAGGAAACTGAAACAACCCTAATAGCACTAGGCCTTTAGGTTACCACTAGGAAGCTTAGACTGAGGATAGTCAAATAGTGAAGGGGAAAACCCAAGAGGATCTGACTGAGGATCCTTTGGTCATCAATTCAGGTCCTTATATACCCTACTACATGTGTATACCTATTTGGTCCATTACCCAAATAGAGATGTGAACAGCCATGAGGCTGTGAAGTGGAGATTAAAACAATGAGGGAAACATGTGTTAAGTGGTGTATCAAATGGAAGAGAAGCATGATGCATAGCCATAGGGTAAAGGGTAGTGGTAATGAAATGCATGAGGCATAAAATGGAAGCGTACGAATAAAGTTAAGTTCTGTTGTATATGGTTTAAAAGTCTAAATGCATAATGCCATAAGGTGCAGGGTGACAAGCACCATGCTATCATGAAGACATGAAACAATCAACAGAGTTTTAGGGTAGGTATGGTTTGAACTTAGTGGTAAAAAGGATAAGGGAGTCATGATGTCATGTCTTTGAGGTAGTTGATTTGAACTGAAAGCCTAACAACAGACATTAGACTTGAGTGGCTAGTTTAACCTCATTGCAGAGGAACTTTAATCAGAGTTTGAATAAATATCACTGTTGCAAAAAGAGCATTTGTAACAGAAACATGGACGATAAGATGTCCAAGAGAAGCAAGGACGAGATAGTGATATAGTTGACAATTGGGTATTGATGACACAAGAGTGAGGACAAGGGGACGAGGATAAGATCTTGATTAGTAATACATTGGAGTGACAGGGACTGGGTGAGGACAAGGGTGAAGATGAGTATGAGAAGGATGTTGAGGACAAGGAGAGGAATGATGACAAGGACAAGGAGAGAGACAAGGACAAGGAGAGAGACAATGACAAGGATGAGAAGAGAGACAATGACAAGGATGAGGAGTTGTAAGGTTACAACGACAAGGACTTGGTATTAGGAAAAAGATGTATAGCCATAGGGATAGGGGCAAATCATAACAGTCTTGCAATGAATGCAAGAACTAAACCTTCATCTTTGCTTCAAGAAATGTAACTTCACAACCAAGAAAGTAGATTACCTTGACATGATCATCAATGAGAAGGGACTAGAAATGGATCCTGTTAAACTTAACAGAATTGCCAAATGGCCAGTACCCTCCTCAGTTAAGGAAGTCCATTCATTTCTTGGATTCACCAATTTCTATAAAGGATTCATTCAGAACTATTCTGAAATCACCCATCCCCTCATTGATCTCACCAAGAAATCTCAAACTTAGAACTGGTCAACCAAATGTCAGCAAGTGTTTGAAACACTTAAACAAATGTTTCTATCAAAATCCTTTGCTATCACCACTAATACCTTCAAATTTACATCTGAAGGTATTCTTCTTTAAACAAACACTAATGGTGAATGGCACCCCTGCTCCTACATACCTTTCCCAGTTGTTCTCTCCAGCAGAATGAAATTATAATATCTATGACTGAAAACTCCTTGCAATTCTCCAAGCCCTTAAAGCATGGACCAACCATAAACCTTGAACTGTTGCCAAGCCTGATGGTTACTTGACATTTCAGATTACAATCTGAAACTTATCTATATACTAGACACTGCCCTCTCTGGCCCTGATGCCCTTTCTCAACACATCGATCATTTTTCAAAAGATGTATCTAATAATGAAGAAGTTACCTGCACTCTATCATTACTAAATGATCTGGCAACAATTCACTTGTCCTCACCACCTTCCAGGCCCTCAATAATAAAATTTCTCCACCATTCCACTCTTGCCTTTTAGATTGACAAAATTATGATGGTGTTATCACCTACAAAGATCACATTTATGTTCCCTCTAAAGATGACCTATGCCATAAAATTGTCTCTTCTTGCCACAATGACCCCACTGCTGGACACTCAGGCATTGTAAATATCTGCCAACTTGTTTTCTGAGAATACTGGTGGCCTGGACTAGCTCACTATATTTGAAAATACATAGAAGGCTATGCAATTTGCCAGAAAAACAAAGTCAATATCCATCCCACTATGCCATCTCTTACACTGATCAAATCACATGCCACTTGCCCATTTTAACAAATTTCATGTAATTTAATCATCAACCTTTCAATTTTCAATAATTTTAACATGCTCCTGGTCATAGTAGACCATGGGCTTACTAAGAGGGTAATTCTATGCTCCACCAAGGAATCCATCACTGCAGAAGGGGTAGCAGACCTCTTCTTCCATAAAATATACCTCCATTTTGGCCTCTATGCAAAGATTATAAGTGACAGAGGTCCATAATTTGCTTCAAAATTTGCTTTAGAACTTGGACATCTCCTTGGTTATGATCTTGCCCTCTCCACTGCATATCATCCACAAACTGATAGAGAAACTGAACATGTCAATCAAGAAGTCAAGACTTATTTCCACATCTACTATGGTAACAACCTCACATCTTGGTCCAAATCTATTTTTCATGCAGAATTTGCATACAATCACTGTCCTTATTCAGTCACTTCAAAATCCCCATTCTATCTCATGCTTGGCTATGAGCTGAAAGCTATTCTTATAGTCTTTTCTGAATCTTCCATCTTTATAGTTGCAGATTGACTCAAAACTCTTGAAGCTGCTCATAGTGAAGCCTTAGCAGCTCATGAATTAGCCTGCCAAGTCATGGCATCATGTTTCTGAAGAAACTTCACTCCTTTCAAGAAAGGTGATAAAGTTTGGCTTGAAGCCAAGAACCTTAAGAGGTCTATCATCAATCTCAAATTTGCCCTGAAACAAAAAGGATTCTTTACCATTACTTCAGTCCTATCTTTCTTATTATACAAACTCTACCTCCCATCTACATGGAAGATCCACAATGTGTTCCATGCTTCCTTGTTATCACCCTATCATGAAAACACTGTTCACAGTCCAAACGTTCTGAAACCTCCACCTGACCTTATCTGTGGAGAAGAAGAATATGAAATTGAATGGATATTAAAACATCATGGTCTGCTTTTCAATCACTATTTTCTTATCCAATGGAAAGGCTATATCTCAGAAGACAATTTATGGATGCCTGAGAAAGATCTCTTGCATGTACAGACCATTTTCAAGGATTATAAAAAGTGTCACCCATCTATCTGATCTGTCAAATGCCTTTCCTTCCTATCCATCATGCCTCACATTCCTACCTTGGAACTTCCAGTCTCCCCTTTTGCCCACACCTTCTGTCATTGCTCCCTTGCTTATGAAGATGCACTGACATGTATTACAGGTGCACTCTATGCTATAGTGCATTATGATTACTGAAGCTACAAGCACTATGAATATGGACTAAAAAACATGGATAATCATTTCCTAAGTCTTTATCTTATCAGTACTGGTTTTACTAATTACTCTTTATTTTCACATCTTCATGTATTCACATGTGCACTTGGTCACATTTCACTATTTCACTATTTCATGATTATCACTCTTAATGGAGTCATGCTTCACAATCATCATGACTCCTATTCTTATAAGTCATGATCATAGATGAACCACACCTGATGCTTGAGGCATAAGGCTATGTCTTCCATTCTACCACATTCATATTTCTTAATCACATTAGATCCACACCTTATGTGTATGTTTATACTTCTCTTCCATTCTTACTTATTAGATATGCATTGTAAACTCATGGACTACACAGGATATCTCTAGATGAGGTATCTATAGATACAAACCTAGTAGTATATATATATGACCCATGTAGAGCACAAGGAACTCTAACAAAGTTCTCTTGTATATTTCCCTCTAAAGATATTATCACACATCCTTTGTTCCTAGTCTGTAAGTAAGACTAGTCAAGACCATCTTGGTAAAGGATACCACAAGGTTAACAAGACACTTACCTTGAGCAACTACGACTATCTCTTGACGGCTACATCTCAGAGGTTTAGGGTTGTTTCAACATGTGCACTCAATGATCCTTTACTCACCACCACCCTTAATCAATGCATCCACCCTGACTCCCCCCTTGGCCTCCTTTAGACTGCATATGATGTCCACCAGACTCTATCCACCACCATTGCCTGCTTGGAAGGTTTTCCTTCCACACCAGATCTTGACCCCATCCTCAACTTACTCCATAAATCTCATTCCCAAGTCAACTGTAAAATCCTTGCCACTGTCCACCAACTTGAAATGACCAAGGTGGATGAGAAAGTCCATTCTTTACTTGCTGAATATGGTGATGCCCTCCCTCCTACTTCTTCTTCTGAAGAGAGACTACAAATACTTGCCCATCTTATTCATACTCAAAATGATGCCCTGTTATAATCTTTTTCCTTTATTCCTCCATCATCTTCTTATCCTTCGCCCAATCTACTGTCCTGTTGGGAATAATCTGAACTACTTACTCGTTCTTCTTGCTCTTAGTATCTCCTACTCATCCTTGTCTCATTCCTCTTTGAACTAGTTCCTGGAAGTGCATACTTGTTCTCTTTTGTTCATGGACTTATTACTCCTCAGCTGAATCTCTTATTTTGGCCTCATAGTTTCTACTTCTATGAATTCTTCTTTACTATTCTATGATGTTCCACTACAGATTAGCTCATCCATAGTATCCTTTCCCATTTATGTCTCTCTTGGGCTGGCTCTCATCTAAATCAGCTGTCACTATTTAACCATAGGATAATGTCATGTAAATGCTTCTTTACTTTGAATCTATTGTCCATTTCACCTAGCCTGATATCTGATTAGGGACATTGTGACTCTTTGTGAGCTCCTCCCCTGGTCAGATCCATTTGAGTCTGTTATCCCTAGCATCAAGACTTTGCTGCCTCATGTTTCACACAAGGCATTGTTCGCTAGGTCTAATATGCCTCTCTTATCCATGAAGACTCTGACTATTATCAAGCATGCCATGGCTGTTACCACATCAGCCACAAGAAAGTCAAGTGCTGTCGCACAAAATATAGAATATGTAAAAAATTTGCAGCAGAACATGTGGAATGGAAATGTTCTATTAAATCACACTCTCTGATCTATTTATCCCCTTTGTCTTCTGATTTCAACCCCATGCTCCCTCTTTCTGTTCCATCACCACCAACTTCTCAGGTGTGGTCTTCTCCACATGATAATTTTAATCCAGAATTCAACTCTAATAATTTATCTGTCAATGATCCTATCATATCCATAGAAGTATTGTGCCCCTACACTCCCACCAAGGAACAATGCTATAGTCAGAATCCTACATGCCAACTTGTTCCATATGATGCTGAAGACCGAGCTCACCAGAAGGCCCTCTGACAATACCTTGTACAAGTCACAGATGAACATCTTCAGGATGAAAGAAATAAGGAAGATCTAGAGGATTGTTAAGCTTGACCCGGGTAGGGACAAGCAAAGCCCTTCAATGAAGATGGGGATGACAATGTACGAGGAGTCATGCAATAAAGGCAATGACAATGAGTATATGTTGCACTAAAAGAGCAGTGACAATCAGAGTACGAGATAGTTGTGCTAGGAGCAACGACTTAGTTACTAGGAGAGATACAACTGTAAAGGTTGCCCAGAAGTTCAGGGAGCATCCAATCAATGTGGAGGACGAAGACACGTAGGAGACAAGAAGCAGATAAGCTAGTATTGACTAAGCTATCAAGTACAAGTAGAAGTACTCTGAAGGAAGCTCTAGCTTAAGGGTATAGATGAAACCGACAAGATTATATAGTGAAAGGTGATTCGCTGACTAAGCAAATCATGTGACAAAATGGAAAGCAAAAGAAGGTCATGGAATCGATAAGAAAAGTATCCATGACTGTAGTGGTACTCACATGACCAGAGAGGTACTCATGTGATTGGTAAGCAGAGGTAAAAGGAAAAGAATACATGCAATTGGGAAGTCTGGGATAAGTCGTAACAAGGATTATTTCATCAATGAAGACACATCTGATGTTGAATTACATTGCCATGCCATGCAAGCCACTAGCATCCCCTCCAATCATCTCAAAAACTCCAAAGTCTCTAGCTGAAATGAAATCAATATTCTAATTGGTCACATTAACTTTTGAAGAACTGGTAGTTCTTTGAGCTTAGTAAGGGAGTAATGTTATGACTTATCCCAGACTTCTTCAGCCATGTATATCTTTTTCCCTTTTAGCTTGCTTACATATTATGTGAGTACCTTTCTGATCACATGAGTACCTTTCCAGTTATGGATATTCTTCTTCATCCTTCCATAATCTTCTATCTGCTTACATGATTTGCTTACTCAGCAAATTACCTTTCACTATATAAACTAGTCAGTTCCTTCTTCTTAGTTTTCAAAGCTAGAGCTCTCTTGGATATCATCTCTTGTATCCTTTGGTAGTTGTCCAATACTAGCTCCCTTGTTTTGTCTCTTGTGAGTCTTCATCCTCCTCATTGATTGGATGCTCCTGAATCTCCTAGGCTACCTTCTAGTAGTATCTTTTACTCTGCTTAAATCCTTGCTCTTTGCAAGGCATTATCATACTCTTGTTGTCATCACTATCTTAGCATGACTCCTCATTTCTGGTCATCTCCCATATCTTATCCTTGTTTTATGAAGGTTACATACTTCTTAAAGGGCTTTGCTTGTCTCTACCTGAGTCAAGCTTAACAATGGCATGAAGTTGTGAAGATGTAAAGACATGAAATGTGACTATGTGCACATGTGAAGACATAAAGAGGTGAAAATAAAGAGTAATCAGTAAAACTAGTACTGATAAAATAACACTTAAGAAAATAAATATCCATGGTTATATTGCTTGTAGCTTCTAGTAATTATAATGCACTATAGACTTAGAGTGCACCTGTAACAAAATGTTATGACAGGTGTCAATATTTCAAAGGATCAAATCAAGCCCCAGATGACTTGCTACAACTCTTAGAGGTATCTCAGATTCCTTACAAATATATTTCAGCCAATATTATCATAGACCTTTCTAAATCTCATGGATATTATATAATCTTGACAGTTCTTGATTGCTTTTCAAAGAAAGTAGAATGTATATCCACACATAGGACATGCATGGCTCTATATAGATACAGTCAAATTCTATCTAAATTATATTTGAAAGCATCATAGTCTTTTGAAATCAATTGTTTCTGATCATGAATCACAAAACACATCAGCTATAATGCAAGAGCTTTGTAAGCATCTTGGCATTAACTATCAACTATCTATGGCATTCCATCCACAAACAGATAGGCAGACAGAACACATGAATTATAAAGTTCAATAGTATCTTCATATATTTATAGCAGAACAATGTTATGATTTTATATCTGCATGCCCATCTACTACTTGTGTCCTTCGCTTCACAGACAATCTGATTTGATATCCTTAGATCTAGATATATATCTTTTCTCTTATGTCTATCTCCTTTTGCCCCTAAACTCCTTATCCTCTAAGACTGCTTCATTCTTCTTCCTTTCATTCCCAACAGTTGAAGTCTTGTAATATATGTGCAATGACAGCAGACTATCTCTCTCAAATCTGGTTCTGCTTATACTAGATTCATAATCTAGCTTACTACATCTATTCTCTCATATTTCATAGTGTTTCACTTCCCTCCTTACCTAAACAGAATCACTGGTCACTACTTAAGGCCAACCTCTTGTAGTAGTAGAACCATTCTTGACCTTCTGCAATCTATCTAGTCTCTCCTCTACTCAGTTTGCATTCTCCTGAAACAACTACGAGCTACTAAACAACCCTATACAGGATTGCACAAGTGAAAGTTTAAAAGAGAAAAGCTAAGAGAGGTCAAATCAAGGAATCCCTCACTTGTAGTGATGGATGTCAGAAGAGAACTTGATTGGAGACTTTGCATCCAAGTTCTAGGTTTATATACTACATGGGTGTGTGTATCTATTTGTACATATTTGGCTAAGTAAATAGTCCGTTTAGGAAACATATATCCATAATAGGTAACTAAGCTGTGCATGATGAGTCCTTGTGACTCGGAACATATCTGTGCATAGGTTTGTGGCGTATCTTTAATAAAGTGGTAATTAACTGCGTGTTGCACACACATTGTGTGGGAGAATGGAAGAAAGAAAGCATGATGGACACATTGTCTGTTATGATCATGAGAATAGAAGTCAAGGGACTTCTAGATGGTAATTAAAAGAATTGTGACTTATAACAAAGGTGGGTCAAGGGTTCATTACCCTTGATGTGTGATTTGACTTGAAAGAATAAAGCAAGTGTGCTTAGTAAGCTGCTTAGTCAGCAAGCTTAGTCATTGTTCTTGTAAAAAAGTGTTAAGTTCCGAAGGATGAGGTATGACATTAGGCAGCGTTTGTAACACCTCCTATCCATATCCTTGTTGGAATCCAAGCTGTCTATCTGACAGCCTTGTGCTTAGTGTCACTTGAACCTTGCTAGCATGTAGCGTTAGCTGTCCCAGTCCTGTACATTGTCTCAATGTAACAAACAACAATATGAATAGATAGGTTGGCATACCTTAGCTCAATTCTTATATAATTCTAAACATAATGTTTCAACCAAGAAAATAACCTTTGAAGTTACACATTCATACAATTCTAGAATGGGACTTGAATAAGGGATGTCTAAAGCCCCAGCTACTGAATTATTTGCTAAGCAAATGAAACAAATCTTGAAAGAAACTTATAATAATATTCTAAAAGCTCAAGAATGAATGAAGTCTAATATAGACAAATATAGATCATCTATATATATCAAACTATGCCATCAGAGACAAAGTTTGACTTTCCATAGAAAATATTTGCTTGATGTAAGCTTTTAAGAAGCTTTCTGAAAGATGACTTGACTCTTATAAAATCATAAACTAATGAGATCAAATGCAGTCAAGCTACAACTACCTATGTTGATGAAAATCCACCCTATTGTAAATATATCTCAAGTAAAACCTTATAAAGAAAAAATGGACAGACAAGAACCATACTGACTAGAGTCTATGCAAGTTATAAAAGACAGAGACAATGAATGGAAAGTGGACTACATTGTTGACTCCTAACTTAAGGGTCAACATTTGGAATATTTAATTCATTAGAAAGATGTTAAATCTAAGTCCTCCATGGATGAGTCCAACAATGTCTGGACTGAAGATATTTGACATGACTGACAGAATCAGCATAACTAGAGAGGATAAGGATACTTGGTGCAGAACTTATATGTTGCATCCTTATACTGGCCTATCTTTGAAGTCAAGAACAGAGTGAGTGATGGGCTCAAAAAGCAAGGAGAGAGTGAGCAAGTTGCTTAAGAGAGACAGAGAGAGTGAGCAAGTTACTCAAGAAAGAGAGAGAGAGGAAAAATTAAGTGAATATTCAAACTGAGATTCATACAGATTATAGAATGGTTTTTATACTATGAATTTAGAGATAATATGATATGACTAATGAATCTGAAATGAAAGAAATAAAGCATGACATTGAATGGCATAAGGAATGTAGGTCAGAGCTCAACTCTAGAGTTGTCATGCCCAGAGCTATATATTATAACAAGTATAGCAATAATGACATCTGAGGGATGAAACTGAGATGAAATAGAATGTAGATAGAAAAGGAAGTACTAGAGTGTTATATGAATAACTAAAATGAAATGAAAGATCAGAATTATATAGAGTTGTCATAGATGTAGCAGAGTTGGACTTGATGAAGATTTTAAAATATAACAAAAGGATATGATGACACAGAACATACTTGAGAGTCAAGAGCCAATCTAACACATATGTAAGACACTGTAAAAGAATTCCATCACTTACATCCAGCAGCTCCATTTGTTATCAACATAGATAAAAATTAGTTTTCTAAAATATAAGAATCACACCAACTTAACATGTTCTAATGAAATATCCTTCAATTGCCTGGAATGTGATGTATAAAAAGGGAAAAGTGTTACAGACACTCATTTTGCAACATAATTTATTGAAGCTTTAATTCAATCTCCTCTACAATGAGGTTAAACTATGCTGCACAGAACTAATGCATGCACTAGTCTTGATGCTCAAATCAATTACTTCAAGATCCCTTTCTCTCTTTATTCTGACAAGTTAGAAACTACCTACCCTAAATTCCACATATGATTTACAATGTGTTACAACAAACATAGTGCTTGACACTCTATAATTCATAACTTCATGTATTAGAACTAATTAAATCTTATATGACAGAATTTAACTTTATTTGTATGCTTCCATTTTCATATCTCATGCATTTTATTTTCACTTCTTTCATTCTGTGGCTATGATCTTCTATGCTTTTCTTCTATTTGATATACCTGTTACAATGCAAATAATATACTACTAGAAGGCCCTATGATAACCAGATCAATAGAGAACAATACATTTACCATCAACTAATATATATACAAAGAACAAAAGAAGCTAGCTAATTGTTGCCAAAATTGCATACTAACTGATGTGCTCATGGTACACCTTGGTGGCTGTACAGTACTTATCACCCCAAATCACCTAAAAGCAGCACCACACACCACAAAGGGCCAGATACCCTAATAAAATACCCCAGACCTCTTTATTATAGTATAAAGCACCTCCAGAGTACATTTTGATCATTTGTACTTCAAAACTTAGGCTCATATAAGCCATCAAACCTATGTTAGACTATGTTAGACCATGTTAGACCATGTTCAATGCCTCATAACAATTTGAAGCCACAACATTAAATCCTCAAAAATATATGGATAGATTACTCAAAGGACTCTCTTAAAGACTGTCTACTCAGTTTTGCAAAATATGTGGACTAACTATGTGAAGTGCTAACTGTTGAACATAGTGGCTATGTAGTAGATATCCCTGACCATATGCTACACAAAGGGCTTAACCAAATTATGGATCTCTGTCACCCCACATCAAATTCATTGCCATGTACTCTTGTATAGGTATGCCTCATGCAATGCCTCATTACATTCATACTACACAGTTAACCCTATACTCTATACATGTACAACATACTCTAGACCATTACCATTTGCTATACATCACTTGCAAGCCTAGAACTAGTCTAGAAACCTTCCCACTAAGTCTATATTGTAGACATAGCCTAGTATACATGTATAACATGAGGTGTATATCCAATACTCTAGCATAGCATATCTTAGATGGAGCATATACTTGTACAAACTGTAGAATAGTATATAAAGGATGCCTCCAGCTCTAGAGGACACTAGTTTTGTCCTCTTAGAGTCTTTCTACTTGCTAGGAGGTTCAGACTTGCTACTATTGTCTTATACATAGCTCAAACAGCTGATCCTTCAGTGTTAAGCCTAACGCTACGATGTCCACGCCGAAGCACAAGACAATCGTGTAGATAAGAGCGAGGGACTTTAACAGACTCAGAGAGAGATTCGACGAGGGGAGGAGCTCACGAAGAGTCGCAACGTCCCTTGCCAAATAGTTGTGTTAAGAGAAGTGAACAATGTATTCAAAGTGAAGAAATACTACCAAAGGTAACTATGGTGTAGGGACAAGTAACAACTACCATAGTAAACAGGTAACGATGATAAGGAACGATCATCGTAGACTAGTAGTCAATAAAGATACCACGAGATAACCATAGTAGGCAGATGACTATGGAGTTGGAATAGAAGCGACGAGGAGCTACAGAATAGATCCGAGTCAAGAAGTAAAAGAGTAACTTGATAGTGCGAAAGAATGAGCACAAGAGAGACAGTATGAAAGCGTACTTGGATAAGCTTGTCTCAACACGAACTTGGGTTGAAACGTAGACAAGTAAGTGAATCTATTGTCATAAGCCTAACAGCAAGTGATAGTAACAAAAGAGGAAGAAATAGAGGGGCGCACTAAGAGGGCAACAGCTTGTAACATTCAGTGGGTTAGTTGTTTCAATACCACTACCCCATTTATAACTTATATTTTTAATTACTACTTCATAGCCTTATGGCTATTCAGGACTATATGAGGATAATGGACCAAATAGAGACAAATATATACTTAGATATATAAAGATTCAAATTGACAACCAAGAGATCTTCAGTCAGATTCTCTTAAATTTTTCCCTCATTATTTGTCTTAGTTATCTAGTGGTAACTGAAAGTTTTATAGTAATTAGGGTTGTTTCACTCAGATGGCTGAGTTCTAATACATATATATGAGTATAGGTTTCCTTTTATGACATCTACTGTTATACTATGTATAGTGGTTCAAAAAAGTGTTCCAATATTGGTGTATTTTGAAGAGATTGATTAATTACCAGTGATGAAAACCAAACAAGTTGTCGTGCCACTACACTACAGCCATTTTAAAATGACATGTCATTGAAACACTTATTTCAGCATCATTCCAATTCTATACTTTTAGTACTTAGTGTGTCCTCCTTGGATCTTAATCACTGCCTCTAGCCTTCTAGGCATACTTTCTATCAATCTTTGACACTCCTCTAGCTGGTCTTGAATGGTTGTTGAGCTTTTGTTTCAGGATTTGCTAGATATGTTCAATAGGGCTAATGTCTGGAGATTGTGGTGATCAATCCAGAAGCTTGATATCATGAGATTTAAGCCATTCCTGAGCTTTTTTAGAGGAGTGCTTGAAGTCATTATCCTGTTAAAAGATAATGTCTTTCTCAGGAATACCAGAGTTTTCCATGCTAGAAAGCAGATTATCTTCCAAAATGGAGACATACTGCTTAACATTTATCTTGCCCTCCACCTCTGCCAAGATCTCAACACCATTCCAATCCATATATTCCCAAACCATCAAGGAATCTCCTTCAAACTTTACTGTTTCCTGAACTTCTTTGTCCTATAAAGGCTTACCTGCCATTTTTCATATATGCTTTCTTCCATCTGATCCAATCCTGTTAAGCTTAGTTTCATCTGACCAAATAACCCTAGTCCAGTCCTTTATGGTCCAGTTTTGATACTTGAGAGCAAAGGCTAGCCTTTGTTTTCTATGTTTGACAGATAGAAAAGGCTTTTTCTTCTTGACAATAGCTTTTAAGAAAGTAGACTTCAGGACATTGTGAACAGTTTGGGATGAGATAGGAGAGGAGAGGGTAGAATTGATGAGATGAGTGGCTTAAACAGCATTTTCCACCTTCCTAGTGGTAATGCTAGAGATAATCCTTCTCTTATTCATAGAGAAAAGCTTGAAAGGACATCCTAGCTTGATGTTTTCCTTCTCTGAAAGGTATTATTTGATGACTCTGGCCACATTAGACTTCCCCAATCCAGTTTGAGAGGAGATCTAATGAATAGAGAGACCAGATTCAGAGAGAAAGAGGATATTATCTTTAATAGAGGTAGAAATAGACATTATGATAATATTGATTAACTGTGTGGGATAAGTATTATTTATACATCTCAGAATTACATAATTTATGTAATTATTCAGGGTCAAGGCATAGCATCCATCAGAAGCTGATATATTCTTATGTTATTTACTAGATAATAAATCTGAAACAATCCTAAACTCCTGAGATGTAGCTGTTAAGAGGCAATAGTGATTGCCCAAGAGAAGTGTTTTGTTACTCTTGTGGTATCCTTTACCAAGGCAATCTTGACCTAGCTAGCTTATACTAGGGAACACAAGTAGAGGAGTGATGATAATAGTCTTATTGTTAATAGGAGAAACTCCAGGAAGACTTGGTTAGAGTCTTTTGGCTCTATATGGATCATATATATACTCTACTAATGTTTGTATCTATGGACATCTCATCTAGAGATATCCTATGTAGTCCATGAGGTAGCAATGCATATCTAATAAGTAAGAATGGAAGAGAAGTATAAACATACACATAAGATGTGGATCTAATGTGATTAAGAAACATGGATGTGGTAGAATGGAAGACATAGCCTTATGCTTCAAGCATCAGGTGTGGTTCATCTATGATCATGACTCATAAGAATAGGGGTCATGATGATCGTGAAGCATGACTCAATCAAGAGTGATAATTGTGAAGTTGTGAAATAGTGAAATGTGACCAAGTACATATGTGAAGGCATGAAAATGTGAAAATAAGAGTAATCAGTAAAACCAGTACTGATAAGATAAAGACTTAAGAAATGAGTATCCATGTTTTTAGTCCATATTCATAGTGCTTGTAGCTTCAGTAATTGTAATGCACTATAGCATAGAGTGCACCTATAACAAAATCATAGCATGATGCTCAAATAAGTGTTCTAATGATATGTCATTTTAAAATGGCTATAGCTTAGTGGCATGACAACTAAAGTACATGATCCAAGTGGGGCCCTGCAAGTGTTTGGTCTTGTTTGGTTTTCATCACTGGCAATTAACCAATCTCTTCAAAATGCACCAACATTGGGATACTTTTTTGAGCCACTGTATAATGATAGTATAATGTATGGAATGAAAGCTACTATATTGTGCTCATTCAACAGACAGTAGGTGCAATGCTAACAAATGTTGTCTGTTTATAGTAGTATATGATTATTGTCACACTAGAGCCAGTTCTATCACTAGTTCTAAAGGTGGAGTACCTCTATAAAGTTCTATATACCATTATTGACCTTATGCTAATAGTATATAATGGATTTAAATGTGTAAATAATAGTGCTCTCTAAAGCTGAATCACTACTAGGTCAGATTTGACACTTTTGAGGTAAGAAAATAACTGTCCTATGATTAGTTATGTAGTGAGGCTCACATGTCCACAAGCTCAGGTGGTGATATCAGAACACTAAATTGAGGTAAAGGCAGAGATGAACAAATGAACAAGCAAATATTGAGGTGTTTGAATGGGAGTATCTCACTACATCAGAATTTCCATCATAAAAAACAAAGGAGATAAAGTTCCAGTAAGTACAAATTCTATGCAAGTCCTAATCTATATAAAGATATGCTAATATGTGATCTATGCATGCTATCACAACTTGGCCTTGGCCTTGTCATTCCTTTTCAAGTCCACAGACCAAGGTGCTGCATTCACTAACATCTTGCTTAATGCATTAGATCTGTCCTGCAATGTCACCAATATATCCTCTCTGACTGGTAAAAACAATGGTATCTTTTTGCCATCATCTTTGCTGATGACTAGCTAATACAGCATTTCTGCAAACTTGTTTGGATCACCATCAGATAACAACCCTACAGATGGATGGCCCCTTAAAGCCACAGTTATAGTATTAGTGTAGATAGAGTGAGGAGGGAGGATTTGACTGGCAGCAAAAATGTTGATGTTGAATATATCTGTTTGAAGGATGTAAATCTAGTTTCAGATGTGATCAACAGTAGCATTGCAGTAAGTTGAGGCCTGAGATTCACTCTGATATTCCATTCTGATGGAAGTTCCTTTGAGAGTGACTCCAAGAAGCTATTGATAGCTGGGTGTGTCCATGTCACAGTTAGTGGATCAGATCAATAGAGGGATCAGTAGAGCATTTACCATTCTTGCTAGAGAAAATGTGTTGCATAGAACAGAGATCATTAGAGATGCACCTTGATGCTATTCAATCTGATGACTTACCTTACACTATAAAATGCAATACCAGGCACTCCAAAGAGTGACAGCATAGAACAATAACATCCCACCTTTCCTATTATGATTTTATATCTACATGCCCATCTTCTTCTGATATCATTCATTTCACAGACAATCCAGTGAAACAACCCAAACTCCTGAGGCATAGCCATCAAGAGGCAACAGTAGTTATCCAAGCAAGTATCTTGTTAGCCTTGTGGTATCCTTTACCAAGTAGGTCTTAACTAGTCTTGCTTACAGACTAGGAACAAAGTGTATGTGATGATAATCTTTATAGTGGGGAATACACAAGAGGACTTTGTTAGAGTCTCTTGTGCTCTATATGGGTTGTATATATACTATGTCTATGTTTGTATCTATGGATGTCTTATCTAGAGATATCCTATGTCATCCATGATGTTACAATGTGTATCTAATAAGTAAGAATGGAAGAGAAGCATAAACATACATCTAAAGTATGGATCTAATGTGAATAAGAAGCATAGATGTGGTAGAATGGAAGACATAGCCTAATGCCTCAAGTATCAGGTGTGGTTCATCTATGATCATGACTCATAAGAATAGGGGTTGTGATAATCATGAAGGTGTAACTCTATCAAGTTGTGATAATATGAAATTATGAATAGATTAAATTGTGAAATGTGACCATGTGCACATGTGAAGATGTGATTATGTGAAAATAAAGAGTAATCAGTAACACCAATACTGATAAGATAAAATTTAGGAAAATGAATATCTGTATTCATAGTGCTTGTAGCTTCAGTAATTATAATACACTATAGCATAGAGTGCACCTGTAACATCCAGTTTGGCATTCTTCAATCCAAACATGTATCTATTCTTCTTTGCCTCTCTCCTTTCACTTTCAAACTCATTATCCTTTAAGACCATTTCTTCTCTTCCTTCTACTCCAGATAGTTAGAGTCCTGTAATATATGTGCAACAGCATCAGATAATCTCTCCCAAATCTGGTTCTGCTTATACCAGATTCATAATCCTACTTATCATATTACTTTCATTCCATTCTATGACATTCCACTTCCTTCTTATCTAAGCAAAATCACTAGTCACTATTTAGGATAAGCCTTTTGTAGTACCATTCTCCATTCTCAACCTTTTAAAATCTATCTGGTTTCCCTTTGCTCAGTCTGCACCCTCTTATTCAAATCTCTGTTGGAATCCAAGCTGCTCAATTAGCAGTCTTGTTCTAGTCTCACTTGAAACCTTTGCTAGTATACTAGCTATCTCAGTCTTGTATGTTAGATCAATGTAACATTTCTCTAGCAGATTTACCTCCCTAAAAAACCTAACTGCTACATGGCTCACACCAACTATGCTCCAGAAATTCATCTCAAACAGTGTATGGGCATCAATATTGGGTGTGCCCTCAACTTCTTCAAACACTGCATATTTGGCATTGTTAAACATGACATCAAGATGTTCAAAGACTTCTTGAGTATAGGTAAAGGCAGTGGTGATGTCAGAGGGATGGATGACATCAAGGAGGAGAATGAGAAGTTGGGAAGGAGGGAACTGCTTAGTGAGCAGGGCAAGGATGGAGGGTTTATGAAGTGTTGCAACAACAATGTTGCCCTTGCAGAGGACAACCTCTATGACAGCCCTTTTAAATCCAGAAGATGTGCTGGTGACTGTCATGGATAGTACAGTGAGTGTTTTGGCCAATATTTTGACAGCTTGATGATGTATCAAGTCAGACTCTTAGTGGGCACATGAGAAAGAGAGATGGAAAATGATCGATAAATCAAAGGATGTCATACTGCAGAGCAGATGTCTGCTATTAAATACTTACTTTGGTGCAACTCAGGCACAACTGAGCATCTTCAGTATAGCAGTTGGTACATTTAGAGGAGAATAGCCCCAACATCCTCATAACATACATCATTACATATTCTATGCAGATATGGTCTTTTTCAATCTGCCAGCTAGGTAGAAAAGGTGCTGTCAACATGCTGCTGATGTTTATGGTTAGAGCTAAAACAGAGGCTGTCAGTATATGTACCTAGCATCTATAGAGCTATAGAAGCAACATAACGTTTTGACAATATTCTCTGAGCATTGCCTGGTTGGCTGCACAACAAAAGAAAGGTAACTACCTGATGAAAGTAAAGTATGATGTGTCTACCAGTAACCATTTTTGAAAGAATGATGGGCTGACTAGCAGCATTGAGTCCATGGGTCAGGCCATTTACAAATCAAAGTTGACCCAGCTAGACCCACCATCTACAAGATCACATGTGTTGTGACCCAAATGAGATGCAACATTAGTAGTAGCCTTTGGAACATCAGGAAAGTTACACATTACTGATCATCACTAATAACAACTTAGATGCCATTCTAAGAAGTTTTCAAATAGACCATATGGGCCCTTGTTTCTGAAACAACCCTAATTACACTAGGCTTTCAGATTACCACTAGGAAGCTTAGACTGAGAGACAGAAGTAAGTAGGGGAAATATCTAAAAGGATCTGACTGAGGATCTCTTGGTTGTCAATTCAGGTCCTTATATATCTAAGTACATGTTTGTCCCTATTTGGTCCATTATCCAAATATATATGTAAACAGCCATAAGGCTGTGAAGCAGAGATTGAAGAAATAAGGAAAACATGAGGTGTGGCAGTTCAAATGAAAGAGAAGCATAGAAGTGCATAGCCATAGGATAATGGATAATGGTAATGAAATGCATGAGGCATAGAAATAGAAGCATACAAATAAAGTTAAGTTCTGTCATGTAAAGTTCAATATGTCTAAATGCATAATGTCATGAGTCACAGAGTGGCAAGCACTGTGTTGTTATGAAATTGTGAAGAGTCAATGGAGTTAAGGTTAGGTTGGTTTAAGACTTAGTGGATGTAAAGGTAAATGAGATAGGGCTTGAAGTAATTGATTTGGACAGCAAGTCTAGTGACAAGTGTTAGACTTATGTGTGTTAAGCCTAGTGCTACAATACCTAGTGTAGAACACAAGGTAGCAAGTTCTTGATGCTAGAGATAACAGACTCAAGGAAGATTCTACCAAAGGGAGGAGCTCACGTAGAGTCACAATGTCCTTTGATAAAAACTTAAGTTGAGCTAGGCAGACAATGACAGAATAGATTCAAAGTAGGGAAACTGTTATATGATGCTATCCTTTAGTTTATATAGTGATAAGTGATTTGGTATAGGGCCGGCCCAGCTGAGATAGAAAATGGGAATGAGACTGCACATTATCTAATGCACAGTAGAAACAAGAGGAAGTCCAAGGAATAACAATGACTAATCAAGGAACTACAAGGTTGATGTGAGAGAATCAACCGAGGAGAGACTGTCCTAGAATGAAGACGAAAAAGTACTCACCTCCCAGAGCTAGATTTACAAAGAAATAAGATGCAGATGAAAAGGAGTTACTAATAGTAAGAAATGTATATAAGCATAGCGGGTTATTCCCAACAGGATGGTGGTTTGGAAAAAGGAGATAATAGCTATTGCGGAAGAGAGGAAAAGAATTGTAACAATGTGGCATAGTTTAACCTCATTGTGAAGGAGCATAAATTAGAGTTTGAATAAGTTATAATGTTGTAAAAAGAGTGTTTGTAACAGTTTCAGTAGGGTCCAATACTAAACACTTGCTTGTTGACTAATTTTCCACTCACATAGTAATGTAAAAAGTGCATACTTGACTTGTATGCAAGAAAAAGTAGGCAATAAGCATAGCACATTAGTAGTCCATTCAACACAATAAGAAAACAAAAAGTAACAATTGGAAAAAGGTATTGGGGGTGAGAATACTGCAAACAGACATAGGAGTGATTTCAATAAAGCCTATCAGTGCATGGTCAGATATTGGTGCAAGGCAGGGTATTGGCATGAAGTGAATGGAGAGAGCACAAGTGACAGATAGTGAGCAACAGCAATAGCAACAAAATGATGGCAAAGGCCAGAAAAATGCCAGGAAGATAATAGAACTACAAGGAGATCAGAGATAATAAGGGAAAAATAGGTATAGTGCCAGTATGGCAGTTGTTGTCATAGATATGATCCTAACAATGAAATGTCAGTTTGAAATCTGGCTGTTAGACTAGAAACAAAGAGTACAAATGCTATATTAGTCACTCTCATGGGACATGAGTGTAACTGGGCCATGCTTGGTTGGAACAGCTGTAGCTGTCACTTGGGCTGCCTGAACAATAGTAGCCATTTGCACATCTGTACCCTTCTTGACACTTATGGTAAGTTTTCTCATGACAGCACCCCAGTTCTGCTTCAAGAATGCATAGACATTGCTGCTTTCTTTACCTGACTGTGCATTCAATGTCAAAGAGGTTCTCAGGGCAGTGATCTTATTCTGGATCATCACAGTCATTATGTAGGTTATGAATCTCTGGGAGGCCATCTGTAAAGCTCGATCAAGCTAGAAATACAGTATTAGTGATGTGACAATCACAAATGAGTGGAGAACCTACAGCTGCTCTATATAAACCAATGATGCCAGAATAAAACTTAAAGGGGGAGAGGCCAGCGATGAATAGGAGTACACTGTCAATATTTTGAAGATGAGTCATGTTAAGTAGCTGAAGAATGAGATGGGAGTGGAAGGTCTTCTTGGCATCACTGGCATCAAGATCTTCATATAAAAAGCTGAGGCTTTTAAGAAGTAGGTTTGCTATATCTTTGACTTCTTCATCATTTTCAGCATATTGCAACAAGCTGATTATCAACATGATTACTGTGGAACCAACATTATGTCACCAGTCACATAGTTGTTGATATGCCTATTGATATTTCTGAGTTTGACAGACTGGAATGACTCAGAGAGCAGAACATACCAAAGATATGATGAACCCTTGAGGGCTGAAGTCCATTGTGGTTGAGTCAAGTTCCAGAAAACCATTGATGATGAGTGGTAGGGCATAATGTAGGATATCACATGAGATGTTCCAGATGTCATCTTGACCACCTACCCACAATAATAATGTCAGAATTATGAGTTTCTGCCATCTACCTTCCTTCAATAATTTGGATGGGAGGCAGATCTTGGAGCAATAGGATATTCTACCAGATGCTGAAGAGACAGCACTAGTGGGATGAAAGAAAGGACTGGATGGTTTCACATGAGTTTTCATTGCCAAAGCAGATGTTTTTGGCACACCAGATTAGAAAGATAGAAATGAAGTGGCCTTAGTATCAGTCCTTCACACTAGGGCAGCCCTAACTTTTTTGGCTGGCCTTTTCAACATGTTCATGAGCATTTGTTCACCAGATCAGTAAGGCAGCTAAAATTATATCATGAACATATCTGATTGGTCCAATGAGAGGCTGCAATGAGAGCACATGTAGTCAGCTGTGCATGATTTATGTCCCCATCAGTGACCTACTGTTCATCATCTTTGTCCACCTTCATTCTCTTATTCTCAAGCTGTATCTCATTTTCTAAGAGTTCTTTGGCTATATCTTATATGCTGGCTACTTCATAAATATCTTTCTCAACATCATAGGTCTTGAGCTCAGGTTGCTTTCACTTCAGACTCAGCACTTAGCCTGTTAACCTTGCAGGGACAGCCATAAACTCCACAAGACTCTATAAAGTAATGGTGAGCTCTCAAACATTATGATTTGGACAGTATATTACTCATGTTCTTTTTGCTTGACCTAGAAGACCAGACTGCTGCTTGCTCCTGGCTGTCATCAATGTCTTCATCAAAAGCACCATAGGCCTTTTTGCCATCACATTCACCCTCAATGCTCATTACCTCTATACTGGTGGTAAGTTGAAATTGCACACTCAATGGAGAAGGGTTACTGACTGTGCTGACTGATGATACTAAGGGCTGCTTTGCAGAATGATCCTTTTTCTGATCAATGTGCTGAGCTCACTGCTTGACCTTGGTGAGAACCACTGATTTCTTGCTATTTACAGTGCCACTAAGTGGCTGTATCAGGTCAAAGAAACACAAGATAGATTCAGTGAGCAATAGTATGATTTAGGTAAAGATATACTCACGAGTTGCACTCCTATTTGCTAGCAGCTTATGGCAGTGCTGCTTCTTGGATCAAGTTTGTGGCTGCTACTACCAGTGTGGTCTTCTGGCAATGAGCCTGAGCTGCTACCAGAATCTCTCACAAGTTGAGACCTGTAGATGACTTCTTTAGCCTAGGTGCTAATGCTCTCCAAGGAATTGATCATGTTGATCTGGTTTTGACCATCCGCTATCAGGTAAGCTATATTTCCACATCATATGAGTACTGGCTCAGGAGATCTTAATGCAGTTGCCTACTTTGAGAGATTTTTGCACTGTTAATATCTTTCTTTATAGTTTTTTTGCTGGAGCAAACATCCTTTTTTGACATGGTGTGCTTTATGTCCTGGGATGCTTTCATCATTTGCTCAATGGAAGCTAGCTTGTCCAAGATGAGTAATGCCTTCATATTCTTCTCAGCCTGTTGTTCTAACTGTTGGTCATTGTTGACCTTCTTTTCAGCAGGTGTGCAGCATCTGACTGGTGCATCTGAAAGTTCAGGATGCTGTATGGCATTTTTTGCCCAAGTATGATGAGATGCAGGCAATTTGGATTATTGCATAATGAGGGACTTAAGTGAGGTTGAAAGGAATGAGGAGAAAAAGAGCATCTGCATCTCAGCATTCACACCACCCATCTTTTGTAAGTTGGACTGTTTATCCTAGTTTATATCTAATATATGTTCTAGAAACTGGCTGGATCATTTTTCCATCCACTGTCTTCTCCCTCTTTATGCTTATCCCCTTAATGGCCATACCTCACCATGTTGACTCCCCTTCCTTCAAGTCACAGCAGTCATTGTGCAAAAATTCCTATTCATGTTCTCTACAAATATCCTAGCTGCAGGCACTAGTTCAGCAATAGAGCTGAGCTTATACAGCATGTTAATTGGTTCCATTCTTTATTTTCACCTGCCAGCTTACACCCAAGCTCTATCCCAGTTGAGCAGAATCACCAACCTCCTATGTCCAAGCAGAATTACCAACCACTCAGTTCTGAGGAATCTGGCAGTGATCACTTTGATGAACCCAGTGATGGAGTTGAGGACAAGGAAGTTGACTCACAATGGCATGGATCTCACCACAAACTTTACTGGAATTATCACACCAAGTTAAACAGTACATCTTGCACTTTGAACTTTTTGTTGTTGGCTACTAACAAGCACCCTTAGGAATACTGTGTGATAAAAACAGCCATTTTCTGCCCTCCAGCTCTTCTTCTTTACCATATTCAGACTGAGCACCCAATGATTGATCTTTATATCATGACCATGCTGAGTTTGAACTCATAGATCTGTTGTATACATAGATCCAGATGTCAGGCAACAATGTCAACAAATTGCTTGACATTTTCTTGATCTACCTTCACAAATGCCATAGCAGTCTGCCCTTCTGCTCCTGTGCTGAGATGTATGAGATGATTGACAAGACATGAGGTGAAACAACCCTAATTACTACTAGAGCTTTCAGATTACCACTAGGCAGCTTAGACTTAGAGAAGAGCAGATGAGGGGAAAACCCAAGAGAATTTGACTGAGAATCCCTTGGTCATCAATTTGGGTCCTTATATACCCTACTATATGTTTGTATGTATTTGGTCCATTATCCAAATAGAGATGTGAATAGCCATAAGGCTGTGAAGTGGAAATTATAAATATGAGGTTAGTGGCATATCAAAATGGAAGAGAAGCATGATGCATAGCCATAGGGTAAAAGGTAGTGGTAATGAAATGCATGAGGCATAGAAATGGAAGCATATGAATAAAGTTAAGTTCTGTCCAGTAGAGTTCAATATATCTAAATGCATAAAGTCATAAGTTATACAGTGTCAAGCACCATGCTCTTGTGAAGTCATGAATGTAAGCAGAGTTTAGGGCAGGTATGTTCAGACTTAGTGGATGTAAGAATGAAGGAGTCGTGATGTCATAACATTGGGGTAATTGATTTGAACTGCAAGCCTAACAACAAGCATTAGACTTGAGTGGCTAGTTTAACCTCATTGTGGAGGAGCTTTAATCAGTGTTTGAATAAGTTATGATGTTGTAAAAGAGTGTTTGTAACATGAGGAGGTGAGATCATGTGGGAGAATTTTGAGATCAAGTATAACAGAAAATAACTGGATCTTCTCATTCCATGGTTGAACAATGTATATGATGTCTGGATGTGAGATCTCAAGGCTACTATTGCTTAAATTATTAGCAACCCAGACTTTAAGACTATGATGAATTTTATCCCTTACTAAGAATATGAAATAGAGACAAATGCATGACACTAGCAAGACTTCATGTCTGGAGATTGGGCTTGGAAAGAAGCTATAAGAGACATTGACTCATAGAATATATGCAAGATACTAACTGATTCTCAGGACATCATTGCTTGTGATCCAGATACATATGGTGCAGTACTGGTGTCCATTATTCTGAGGTCTGACAAGACTACAGTCTTGGTGGCTACAGGTCAATGATTATTATCTGCTTTATCTTTCAGTTGGTAACATCCATAACATCACATGATGCTCATACAAGAATGGTGTCAAACTCATTGCCTTCTTGGCCATGCCAAAAAGTGAATGACAAGTGTTACAGTGCATACTTATTTCTAACATATATTTATAGCTATAAAGGAGCATGCTGCCACTCCAGTGTTTCATAAATTCTGGCACCAGCTATTTCATCAGTCCCTCATAAAGATACTTGAGCGACTTCAACCTTTCATGTTGAAGTGGAAGGTCATGTGATTTGATGATGGATACTTACAACAGGTCATCTTATCTCTAGGGTCTTAAATTACAGACTATGAAGAACAAGTCCTACTGTTGTACATTGTTTAGAACTGGTGCTCTAAGTAAGTAGCTTATTACACTTAACTGCCTTCATTGATTAGTCTGATGAAAATCAGATGTACTGCAACATCCAAGGACCTTGATACCAATGCAATGTACTATTGCCAACTTCACATGGATATGCTCATTGAAGATATTGACCTTGGAGTATTATGGGATGAATATGGAATTGTAGGAGATCTCATCATAAGTGCATTCTTCTAATATATACAAGTGACTAATGCTGTTGTTCTCTAGCCATTCACAAATAATTTCCCTCAAGCTGACATCTATAAATTGTTGGCCCCTGACCTACTTCACCAGCTCATCAAGAAAGCATTCAAAGACCACCTTGTTGACTGGATTGAAAAGGTCATCCTTCAGTGTGAGGGGAACATGCATGCCAAGATCATCCTTGATGATATTAATCACAAGTATGTCACTCTCATATTATTACAATTTACTTCCTCTCTCTGTCTTTAGCACTTCTTTCCTTTGTACAACCTATAGTTATCTTTGGAATCATGCACACAACTTATGAACACTTCCTATTACTAGTTTTCTTTCATCCACATCTTATTCACCTTTGATCCAGCTCCTGAGATAAGTATATTTCATTCTTTTATTATCATAAACAATCACTCCTCAGTCGATTCTCTCATATTGATCTCATAGTTCCAGCTTACTCATACCTTCTATAGTTTTCTATGATATTCCACTGTGGATTACTCAATCTGTAGTCTCTTCCTTTTATATCTTTCCTGGGCTAGCCCTACACCAAATTAGTGATCACTATTTAACCTGTAGTTTCACATCATGTAATTCTTTTCCTCACTTTAAATCTATTGTACATTTTGCCTAGCACAACTTAAGCTTTATTGAGGATGTTGCAACTCTTCATGAGCTCCTCCCTTAGTAGAATCTTTCTTGAGTCCAAGTTATCCCTAGCATCAAGTGCTAGGTCTAACAAAAGATTCAAAGTCATCCTTATCCCCTCTGTCATCAGAGTAGGACCACCCTCCTTGTTACCATAGCATCCAGTATCATCAGACCACCTCTCAGCAAAGAGGAAGACCACCTAGAAATCCAGTCACTCTCTAGTTAATGAATTGCTTCATCGCTGTCCCAGTCTATTAATTCAACCCTGTACTCTAGATCCAGATGTACCTACCAACCAGATACATACCCAGTAACCCAGTCATCATCCAGTCACAGCACACTGAGAATCCTAGCTTCCCAGCCCCTGCCCCAGATTGCTACACTCAGATCA